>QTSX02000206.1:0-148654 GCA_014839935.2 Entomophthora muscae | reverse complement strand
TCATTTCAAAAATATTATTATATAGTCAATAGTATAGAATTCAGAGGAAGAAGTGTTTCAGTAATAAATACAATCATTCATATAATAAATTATTTTGCAGCTTTATTTGTGCTAACTGGGGTAAGGCTCTTTCTGTTGTACTATTGTGATGATTCACACAAGGAACTGTTTTCAGGCAAGGGTTGATTTTGGCTAAATAAATATTAGCTGTCTGGGAAAAGTAAATATTGGTTGGTTTATTGATATGTCTTGCCTTGGTGGCTGATAGTGGTTTTTTATGTCTTAGAGTATTATTAAGGTGGCCCCTTGTTAGTAATTTGAAGGATAAAGTGATGTTATATGATGGTTATATCATGGGGTATAGACATCCTCAGACCAGCTGAGATGATAATACAGCTGGGGTTCTCCCTTGAATGGATGTGCTTATGTAGCAATAAAATCCTGATATCAACTGATGTGATAATACAGTTTGGTTACTTTACCTGTAAAGGGGTAAAGTTTTTCTGTCTATGACTTAAGAGTATCTTTAAGAAGGTCTTAAATTTTCTGGGAAAAGCATGAATAGCCTATTAAATATCATTATGATGGCTTTCCATAGATACACCTGCAGACTTAATGATTGGGAGGTATCTGTAAAGTGAGGTTGTTTACTTTGTGGCTTAAATCTCAAGCTAACCACTTGTGTGTGTAAATTCACTGCCCCCTTTGGCCTTGGATAGGAATGTTTCTCCCTGTTGTACAAAGAAATCCACTCAAAGCCCAGCTAAACCACTCAACTTGCTCAAAGATTTAGCTCACACTGTGGATGAAAGATTCATATTGGCATACCCTGTGGATTCTCCAGCCTCCATTGTTCCCCCTCGGAAGAAACCCTGATGAATTTAGCTATTTGCTGGCCTGGTGTCAACCATTATTTAATAGCATTAGGATCACCAAATCAGATTGCTCCAAATCAGTTTTCCTAAAGTCAAATGGTTCACCAATGCCCAAACCCAACTTCAGCCAATCAAATAAAGGCCTGGAAATTAGTTTGGAACCCTTCTATTCTCCCTGGGTGGGTGTAGAAAAATTTCTTCTCTAGCCAATTAGACTCAGGTCAGGTTGTCATGTGACCCACCAATTGCAACTCCCTCTCCTTTAACTTAGCAAGGGGACTTTCAGTCCCCTGCTTGTTGATTCTCAAATATCATTAAATTTGGAAGTTGTGTACACACTTTATTATTTTACAGAAGCTTTAAACTCCTTCTTTGAGTTTGCCTTTGGATTTAAAAGTGTTTAGTCAATTTCTATTTGTACCTTACCTCAAACCTGCTGGCCTTCTTGATTTTAAAACCAGAAGCTCCAGCAAATATAGTGTTTGCTTTAACTGCTTTTTCTTTCCAGAACACAATTTGAACTTAAAATTTCAGTTAACAGTCTATATAAAAACTTACTTGTATTCACTGTTTTCATTGTTTTTGCTTGTTTTTTAGTCCGCTTCCAATACAGTTGCTGTTAAAAGTATCAAAGACCACCATCACGACATTACAACTCATTGCCTCATTAATTGGATTATTTTGCCAGTAAATACCCTGGTTTCTCATTATTTTACCAAAAAGACTTGCAAAAACACCACCTTTGGACTCTGAATCCCCTGGAGCTCCTGAAAATGATTATCCCAGTCATTAAATTTGTGATTTTTTATCTGGCCCCATTTTTGCTGCTTTTGTGGTTGACCTCTCCTGACCTTTGGTCTTGCCTTTCATCCTCTGCGCGCCTTTTAGGGGATGATCTCTCCAGCCTCTTGCACCTGCCTGCCTCTTTTCTCATCTCTGGTGAGGCCCTGGCCAAGAGTTTGGCCTGTGACAACCTGGACTTGCCCACAGTAGGTCCCGCTTTGTTTGCTCCTGGCGTAGAAGAGGTGTTATCTCCCTCTTCATCTCAACTGGAGGATAGTGAGTCTACCCCCTTGAAAGCACCAGTGCTCCTGACCCCTGTTCCCTTTAGGGTTTTTTGATTGCTTGCCGGCCTTGTGTTGATGAGATTGAATGCCTACTTTCCCCAATTGTCCCTGGTATCTTCTCTTTGGTCCTCTCTTAGAGTGGCTGTCCCAGTGCTTCATTGGGTGGCATCCTGGTGGTTTTTCCTGCCGGGATGAGAGCCAAACTTAGTTAGTTTAGACCCCCTCTCTCACAGTGTGAGTAAAAATAGTAGTGGTGCATGAGTGTCAGGACTGAGAATTTAAGTCCCAGCTGATATATCCTATTTTGTTGATATTTATGCCAAGACTTCTGCTTTGATTATTTTTCTCCTTCACCATATTTGCCCGCCTATATTTCTGCAAATACTGAACCATTTCAGCCCAAACTGATGTCAGCCAAAAGCCTGCAATTGCAGCTTTCAGAATCTTACTTCTGACAATACATTTTTTATTTGGAATTATGAGTTAATGTTGCTTAAACATAATTTTCTTAGAATCTTTTTTCTTAGAATTGGGTATAAAACACCTCACAGTTCTATTATCTCAAGCTATCCAATCTCCCCCTGTTTAGGCTCATCAATAAAACTGCTGTCTCAATCCAAGCTTTATTGTTTGTATCTTTGGAAATAATGATTTATTGGTGATGATTGAGTAAAGGCTTTGATACGGCTGCAGCTGTTGTTGAAAAAGTCTGACACCTTACAATGAGGTATGCCTGCTTCTGATAACCTAGGTGGAGGCCACTTATGGGGGCCCAGTCTAAGTGAAATTCACTTGAGAAACTCATCACCCAGATTCAGAGTGGTTTCACTGATAGGGACCCACAAAACACAGCTTAGGTGCAGATCACTGATAGAGACTCAATAGGAGGTTTTATAACTATGTGAGATGCTAGGCTATTAGGAGAAGTTTGGAACAGATAGAGAAATTTTTCAATATTTCTCTTAAGTGAGTTAATAGAGAATAAACAGAACAAATGATTTGGGGAAATGTTGGCATAGGCAGTTTGAAATTTCTCCAGAGTGGTTTGTTTTCTCAAGAGAAGCAGAACAGCACAGCAAAACAGCAAGACAAGGGATGTCAGGGTTCTCTGAAGACAGGTTGCCAGAGGAGGGAAAGGCAGAGAGGTCCAGGAAAACCTCTGGCTCCAGGGTTGATCAAAAATTGAAATCAAATGGGAAACATTGAGGAAATTGCGGCAAAACAAGGCAGCTAGTAGTTTTCTATGGAAAATGGACAAGTTTGAACATGGAAAAAGAGTGAATAAAACAGGAAATTTTTTGAGGTGCAAAGCACAAATTGTGAAAATTTTGTTTGATGAAACATTTGCTGTATATTTGGGTCTTGGTTAAAACTGTGAAGCGTAGAAAAGCACTTCAGATGTTTGAAGAGAAAGAACATTGATAGTGTTAGTTGAGTTTAAAGTTTATTTTAATGATGGTTTTTCATTGGTAAAATAACCTAAGGGTTCCTTTGAATTTAGGTTCTGGTGTTTAGGTTGGGCAGTTGCATATCAATCAGAAGATTAATTATATTGGGGTGAACACTGACATGAATGCACCCATAGAGTGCATACTTAGTGGAAGGTTGTTTTGTTATATCTTCATTTTTAATTATTCTAGGCAACATACAGTACTTTCTAAATTTATCAGATGTTATCATTTAAAACTTAAGAAATCCCCTCATTTTACCCCTAGGCATCAAATTATTTGAGCCCCTTCAATTGAAGGGCATTAATATAATTGTTTTCTCATTTTCAGTGATAAACTCCCATATAAATATACATTTTATATATTCCTGCCCAGCTGAGTCAAAACTTATGTTGACCATGGAGCCAACAAATATTGTCTCACCTCAAATTTTACACCTGATTGCAGAAAATATGGCCTGGTTTATCATAGTGTTTAGCTCACTAAGCATATGATTTCTGCATGGGAATCATGTGTTCATGAGCCATTATGCAGCTATGCATTGAAACTTGCTCATGTCATGTTTAGGGGTTTCTTTCACACCCCTACTTCCAGCCATAGAAGGCTGAGCTTCAGGAATGCCTAGCCTTAAAAACTAAAATGTAAAGCACATTAAAGAGAGCATCAATTTAGCAAAGACATTAAGTTGGAGATGGTGTATAGGCCCTAAATTGGCAACAGTGGCAAAATTGACTGTAGGGATGTAAAAGTGAGAATCTAAAAGTGGCCAAGTCGACAATTTTAAAATTAAATTAAAACAGCTCATCTTAAATTAAAATTTATTATGGTCATATAAAATACTTTTTATTCATTCTCTCAACTAAAAAAGTCAAGAAAAAGTAATTACTTTATTATAAAAAGCCATTTTGAAAATTTAAAAAGTGTCGACATGGCCACTTTTAGATTCTCACTTTTGAATTCTCACTTTTACATCCCTACAGTCAATTTTGCCACTGTTGCCCCTAAATCCACATAAGAGCAAGATACAGTGCAAAACAGTGGCCCAGCAATCATTCTGAAGGTTAATAATAACAATGCTTAACTTGTAAAGCTCAAGGGAAAATACAAACTGACAAGATAGGGCATCATGATAGACTCTCCTCCTTCCTGGCCTACATAAACTAATGGAAACCTATTCTACCAGCCATGGAGTAGCAACTAGTTGATTATAGCACTTTCACCCAAGATGACCACCCCATTGATGTTCCTTCATATGATGAGGCTGTTCTCAGTAGGGGACATGCAATTCCTGCATGAGAAACACCCTGAGGAGGCGTTGGCTACAAGGAAAACCCCTCTCATACAACTCAAGTTTCCTTGGACTAGAAATTAAACCAAGTCCTTTACCTGAAACCAGTTAAATTTCCAATAGAGCTAAACTATATGTAAACAGGATCAGTGTCTCCTGATTTCAAGGACATTTCTAGCTCTTAAAGTCAAAACTACAGGTACATGATATATTTCAAACGTATACTTTATCTAGCATAATCTAATTATTACGCAACTCTGCTTAAGTAGCATAGTTACAAATTCAAAGAAAAGTTTGTAGATTGAAGTTAATAATTAAATAAAAAACTAGGAATCTAAATTGGCAGGAAAAATAACGACTTAATAATATGTTTACTTAACGTAACATTATGTTTGAAAATTAAATTCTAGTCAACAGTGTTTACTCATCTGATCTCCAGGCTACGTATACAGCATCAGTTCGAAACCTAAAGAGAAAATAGATGGAATGTCAGAGTGATACTTGCACTTGGAAGAGTATAAATTACCTTTGGGTACAAGTTGTCTGATTTAATGTATATTCTTGTCCAGCCACATGAGATAATAGGCCAGCGTGGGCAATCATAATCCCATTATCAATACAGAACCTAGATGTCAGCTTGGCTAGGAAGCAAGTTACCTTTCGTCAGTAGCAAATACTTGACCTCCACGCTCATGTGCCATTATAGAAATCATCTCTTGCAATCGAACATTACACCCAACTCCTCCAACAACCAACACCTCTGTAGAACCGATATGGGCCATGGCACGCTCAGTAATTTCAACAAGCATGGCAAAAATCGTCTCCTGGAGACTGAAGCAAAGATCCTCAACACTACACTCTCCTTTCTTGAGTACATCCATACCAATGGTTTCAATGTAAGATAGAATCCCACTGAAGCTGACGTCCATTCCCTTTACAGCATATGGCAATTCAATGTACTTGTTGCCTCTATACAAAATGAGCCGAGACAATCAAGGTCAATACCCTTTGGCTGCTTGTTCAATGTTGTAGCCTGGGCTTGGATCGTTGGGAAGATTAACAACCCGAGCAAACCGGTCTAAACAGTTCCCAACAGCAATATCCAAAGTTTCGCCAAAAATCCTATATCTGTTTTTCGAATAGGCAATCACTTGAGTGTTTCCTCCACTAACGTAAAGGACCACTGGATTGGTGGCTCCAGTAATTTCTCTCCCCATCTCAATGTCTAGCTTTATTAAAACATAGCCACTCCATAATACTTACGCCCAATGCAGTGATTTACGCAAACAATAGGTTTATTCCACAACAAAGAAAGAGTCCGCGCTACAACAGCGACTGAAACTAAGGGTGAACCCATACCAGGGCCTGGAAATATAAGCTAGGTTTAATATTACACTTACCTTTAGTAAAACATATGACATCTATGTGAGCAGGGGTTAGTCCTGAAGAAGTTAGTGCTTCTTCGATTAAAGGAAGAATATTTTGTCGATGATGCTTTGCAGTATCTTTGGGAAGAAAACCTTGCCCAGGTGGTGTAATATATGTTCGCCGAATATTAGCCAAAACAGTTGCACTTCCAGTCTTTTGCCCGGAAGCTGAAAGGTCATGTGCAATGATCCCCACACCGAGCTTGTTTGCAGAACCTTCAAGGCCTAGAGCTACAAGACGACGCAAAGATTTTCCTACTGTATTATCCGACATGGCTTAAAAGCTATCACAACTTGATTAAAACCAAGAAAAATACTAATACAAGTGCAAAGTAAGCGAGAGAAAACATTTAAAGGAAGAGGAGCACGCATAGCAGGTAATAAAGAATGGCTGATCAACTTCTTTAAGATAACAAAGTGAATAAAAATTGAAAAGCAAAGAAACGTATTTTTACTGTTGGTTAAGAGATTAAAAATGCAGAAAAAAGGATGACCACATAAGAAAAATACTGTTCCAAAACAAACTTTAAAACCTGGTTTATTGGTCGCATGGGAAATTGAAAAAATGTATATCGATCGCTAGGTGACGAATATATAATCCAAATTAAATAAAATGTGGTTTGTCACTTAAAGGTTCTTCAGAATATGGGCCTGAAGCTTACATTTTCAATGAACAAAAATTATTAAATGGCGGTAAGGAAGACACCATATATTCACTAGGTGGATGACCCACCTACAGAAAAATATAAAATTGAATCTAATATATTCTATTGGATTTTTAGGCTGGGGTATTAAGAGGTAGGACACACCATTTCGAAAACACCATCTCGAAAAACGCTACCTCAATTTATTAGTAAAAACACCATTTCGATTTACGGCATTTCGACTAAGAAAAACAAGTTTTAAATTTTTAGATTTTTTGAACTCCAAAAATAACCCAAAAAATTCCCAAAAAATAAAATTCAAAAACCATTTCTAGGATTAAAAGACCTCAGAATTTCAAATCTGCAATAAAAAAACGGGGTCGATGAGTATCAACATAGTTGTGTAATGCCCAAAAGTTAAAATATACCCAAAAACAACTATTTTCATCTATTTTAACTACAAACTATACTTTAAAATAAGCATATAATTGTACCAAATACCAAAAAAAGTCAAATAATGGTAAAATCAAAGATAAAAAGAGAGAAGATAAAGAATAGTTTATTGGGAAATGACTCAAACATTGGTAGAAAGAGCAACTGAGATAGTTTGGAGATGCTCAAGCTTTCTATCCTTAGGATAGTAGGAAATGACCACCTTGCTGATTTCAGTATACTTTTTCACTGCCTTGGTCTGCTTGGGGGGATCACCCTTGGTCTTCATACCAGTCTTGAAGAGGCAGGCAGAGATGGCTTGTTGGGTCTTGAGATGCACCATTATTTTGTTGAATTTGGGCTTATAAACCCTGACCCTTGTAGAAAACTGGCTATGCCACCCTTCAAGGGAAGAGGTGGTCTTGATTAAACCATTTTTACCTGCTTAAAGCAGTTCCAGGTGATTGAGTCACTGCCCTTTCTGATGTGGTGTGCTCCTTGAAAGATACCAACCCATTGAGTTTCAAAATACTCAATAAAAGGCGTAAAGACTGCCTGGTTGGCAAGGATATAAGGATGGTGGAGAAGGGCGTCATAAAAGGCATTAGTTTCCTCCTTTCTAACCAGAGCAAGGGCAGCAAAGCAATTAAAAACATCCTTGGCTTCTTTGATGTCTTCAGAGTTGACCGCTCATGAAGGTCAGAGCACTTTTGGAGGCAGCGGCAGAGTGCCTGCCAGAAGTGGAAGTAGCATCCCTGAGGGGAGCTCTTGAAGACTCAAATGAAGGCACTTGCCTAAGCATGTTTGAAATCCACTACCAGATATTTGTGATAGGGAAGGCTTTTGGGCTGCTTCCTGGTTGAGATGGCTTCCTCTTCCTGTGACTGGGGCTTCTTCTTGTGCCCTCTGGTCTCCTTGGGCTCCTCTTCAATGGTTGGGAGGATTTCATCCAACTTGGCCTTTAGGATTTTGAGTGCACGGACATATGTTTCCTGCTTCTTGTTGGGAAGGAAAAAGAAGACCAGGAGAAGAACTAGATTACTAACCTGCTCATGGATATTCCAAAGCTGGCTGAAGAGCTTTGGGCAGGTTGAGAAAGTGCCATCTGCAAGCCAGGTCTTGAATTTCAACAGGTTGTGCAGATTCTGTGAGGTGGCAAAGCAGATAATACACTCAGGGGCGTGTTGACCATCATAGTGAAGAAGGAATATCTACTCATGGCGGGATAATTTTTGTTCCTCTGTAAGGATCAATTGGTCAATGGACGTAGCACTGACGCCTTCAGTGCTCAGAGCATATCTCTGATCAGTGAGATATCTCTGTAGTTTTGAGGCGCCACCAACAGTAGCAAGTTGGGTATCATTTAAATTAAGGAGTGAATCAGTGACAACCTCAGTGGCAGTTTGATCCTTGGTGGTTGGGATCACCTGGCAAAGAAACCAGCGGATAAGTTGGTAAAGGGGGTCAAAAGGCTCAGCGCAGTCATGGTTAACAGTTAGGACTTTAAATCTAGTGAACCCATAAGTAGTGAGTCTAGCTGGGCATCCAATGTTATCAAATTTGTAGTGATGTTGATGGATGTGTTTCTTCTCATCATTACAGCTGAAGCTGTAGCCCTTGTAGGCAAAGCCGACATCCCCTTTCTTTGTCATGATGGGGTAGCTGGCTGGATAAGTGACAGGCACAGCAAAGGTACCATTTCAATTGCATATATTGAGATGGTGTTAAGATCCCAGAGCTCAATTTGGTCATCTGCAGGAGCACCAGGCTCAGGCTCCTGCTCCTCTTCAGGCTCTGAGGTGGGATCAGAGTGGCAATTGAAGTTGAATAACTTCTCTTGGGGATCAGAGGGGGAGTACACAAAAGGAGAGTGGGGAGGGGTAGGACTGTTTCCCTCTGGTTCAGGTGATGGAGTTGGGGTCTTGGGGGGAGCTTTACCCTTAGTAGGCTGCTTTTTAGGGGTAGTTTTGGCCTTCTTGAACTTGGGAGGAGTGGTCTTGCCCTTGGAGGCCTTGGGCGCAGCTTTGATGGTAGTCTTGGGAGGCATCTAAAAGTGAATTAATATCAAAATATGGGAAATTTGGGACTTGTTTTTAAAGAGAAAAATGAGATTTTTTAATATAAAAGTAGTAAATTTTTTACATATAGTTATAGAAAAAGTTTTAAAATATATAATATCAAAATTTCAATGTTTTTTGTTTTGTAAAAATATTTTTTTAAGTAACACATGAAAAACTTTGAGTTTTGACTGAGAACTTGCAGTCAAAATGGTGTTTTTAAAGTGACGTAATCAAGGTGCCGTAGCTAAAAAACATAGTGTTTTTGACCTTTTTTAAATTAGATTAACAAATTTCTGGTGGAGCTACCTCAACCAGGCCAAATAGTAAAACTTAAATATTTAAAAGAAAACAAGCTTATACAACTGGGGTTAAAAAGTACCCAGTTGTTTAGAGGAAGTCAAAAAATATATATTTTCAAATTTTCATATGTTTTCTTACAATTTTTGCTTAATTGATTTTAGACGTGAAACTATACTTTTGAAATTTGGAAAGCAAGAATTGTGGTGAGGGAATTGATATAGCGTAGCCTGGCGTCATGTAGTTTCCCCTTATTTTCCCCTATCCATTGTGTGCATCAAATCAATTGGGTGATATGGAACTTGATGGAATTCAAAGTGACGTAAATTGAAATAGTGTAATCACCCACTTCCATATTAAATTCACTATTAACATGTTTTATTAAGAGGACCCTTATCAATGTATTCATGTATAATTAAGCTACAAATTACATATAACAAAACTGGTTTTTTTACCCAGAAATGATAATCACTAGAGGGACTATCATAGTGGCATCTTTTTAGGTTGTTCTTAGTATAAGTGTCTTAGATTAATACTATAGGAACATCTTCTGGCACTATACAACAGGCTTTGATTTAGTTTGGGTATAAGCTTATTTTAGTTAAAGATAAATAGTGTGATTTAAAATGGCGTTAAGTCAAGATGGTGTAAACACACCCCACACTAAGCAATTTTATATGTAAATAAAGTTAGCAAAATAAGATTTAATTAATCTGACTTGAAGTGACAGAATCAAGATGGCATAAATTTGAGATGCCAAATTATAAAAGTATATGTAAATTTTAACAATTTATTGTTTATTTTATTTTTTTGTGATTCAAAATCACTAATGCAAAAAGTGCCATCTCGGATTTAATTTGAGATGGCATAAATTGAAGTGCTGTTTTCAAAATGTTGTGTCCTATCATTTATAAAATTTTATTTGAAAGGGCTTTCTTAATGGTAATATTTCACTTATTTAGACTTCTGCTTTCTATTTATACTTGAAATAGGCAATTATATTTTAAAATAAATAAAATTTAACTAGACTTTTAGGTAGTAAATTTAAAATTATGATTTAAACTTTAATATTTGATTTTCTAAATTCCTTCAGATGTAAAACTGATCTGTAGCTTTAAAATAGGCTATTAACATTAATATTGGCTTAGTATTAACAGAGATATGTTGTTTTTAGCTTTTTTTGTGTTCTTAGAGTGAACTTAAATGAATCAAATTGAGCTGGGCCTTTCATTATGACATGAGCACAATTCCAGCACTTAACTATATATCTCAGCATCTAGAGCAGCTAGAGCTCTCATGTTTAGTAACATTTTGATTGATATTAGCTAAATAATTTATCTAGCTACTCTAAATTCAATGAAAATCATTTTGGTGAGTCTTAATGTTGTTACTGCTAGTTTCTACACTGATCTTTCTATTAAAATTGTCCAATGACAAGCAAGGTTAATTATGAAACAATCTGCAGCCACTTGGATCATGTGATGCATATGATTGGAGTTTTCTATTATTTCACTTCAAAATAAATAAAATTGAAATGTTTGAGCCAACTACCTCTTACTTAAAGTAGCATTGTGATGTAACAGCTTGAACCCCAGATTTCAGTTTGATGGACATCCCCAAAAATTCACTATATTGCTGCTCACACCAGTTTCCTATCCATCCCTTAACCCTCCTCATATTTCCCAGTTTTTGCAGCTGGATGATAGCATATAAATTTATCTATTTATTAAAAACTAGCATAGTTATATTTCTAAAATACCAATCTTGATCATTTTTATCTCTCAACTGATACCAGACTTTACTCTTCATTCTCATACAGACCAGGCCTATATGAAATATTGCTACTCCTATCCTTTTCAACCTAAAATACTTGTAAAAACTCACCTTCAAGTGTAATCTTACACTGGTGTTGATACTGAAGGGTTGAGCTCCCTACAAAGCTTCACACAAAATACCCCTTGCCCCTCAATTCAGCTATCCTGGCACTTGCAGCCAAATGCAGAAGTCAACTCAAATTACCAAACAAGGAAACAGGAACCAACAATAATTTAAACCAGCAACAACCTCAATTTAACACTTCATTCATTATTAGGATCAAGCCTGTCAGGAAATTGCTTTTCTCATGATTGACTTTGCCTTAACTTGGTCAAATGGTTAAAAGCCAGATAGATCAAACCCCTTATAGCATGATGGCCTGCCAAGCCATCAATATAAGAAGCTTCTGATAGATTGCAATCAAGCTTAATTGATCTCAGAAACTATTGACAAGATGGGTTTAGGCCAATAGATGCAGGGCCAACCAGGAGCATCCTAGGCCACCAATCAAGGTCAAATCCCAATCAGCTACAATTATTCTAGAATGCCCTAGTGCCCGCTGGGTCAGGAGAAAAATAGATTTGATATCAAAGCACCAAGAGGATACTGAGATTCCCCAAGAATAATAGGGATTGCACCAATTCACAACAGCAGCCTGCTGGTATCACTGCAAATTCCTGTTGCAAAAGGCCGCCAAACATTCCCAGGGTTATGTGCTATGAATAGATTAATTAATTGGCGCTGCCACCACCGGAATGTCAATGATTGTGCATATCAATGAAGTAAATAGTACCCAGTTCATGGTACTATGCAATTGAACCCTATGTCATTGCATGGATGCCTGACTCTGAAGGTTGATGCTGGCAGTCTGGGGATGGAAAGGATGGCCAAGCAAGAGTTAGAAGCATCAAATGTAATATCCTGGCAAGAGACACAAGATCTATAAAAGCTCTTCCTTTGGACTAATGCAAGGCAGACAAAAAGAAAAATACCTACTGTAGAACGTTTTCATCGCAGAAGATTAATCTAAGTTTGAAGACCATTGTCAGTTCCTGAAGATTCTAGCAAGCTTCTGCTCAGAGATGCTGATACTTACATCTATTGCCTCCCTTGGTCATTACCAGTTGTTGCATCATAAAGGAACTACCAAACATCAAGATAACACTTGTCATCATACAAGCAACCCATTATCCCAAATATCTGAGACCAAACTTATTCTCAATAAAGTAAATGTTAATCAGAGCGCCAGTTCCAATATCAGAACCAAAAGATCTGACAATTTTTATTCAAAGTTATAATTTATCTCTACTACTCAATTTACAAAAATTATAACTTACATTTTCAATCCTCTTTTAAATCTTGAGCTCCAAATTTTGTTAATGCTTTGAAATTCTCTCTATAAAAGTTACAGATTCTTTTAGAATTGCTTAAAATTTACCCAGGGAAAACCAATGCGGTTCATTTCTATTAGTGAAACTGCTCATCATGGCAGTAACAAATCAGCAAGCAGCTGATTTACTATCCAATCCTTTAAAGTTTAAACAAGCCATTTATAGATATTTAGCATCCTATTCCTATGACAAATTTCCAAGCATTGATGTCCTGCTTGCAACAGCACAAATGTTAGTAATACAGGCTTTTACCTGGCCATCTTAGGAACCCTACAAGCTTCATCTCCACGTTTTATGGGCAATAAAGTTCTAGCTATTGCTATCAAGGTATTATTTCAAACCTTACCAACTCTTTTTATACCTCTTTTAATTTAAACCCTGCAGCTCTTTATGCTTTTATATATAGTCTTGTCCCTCACTGGGCAAGACCTTGCAGCATCCTTCTGTCAGGGGGAGGAGATGACCTGGAAGGCCCAGTAAATGATGGATAATGTTCACATCACATAGCTGGCAGCAGTGGCCTGGGGGCATCAAGCTTTAATTAGGGGGATTGCTTGTCTAGTGAGTCTCTATGTCAGGGATCTATTCTGTGGTAAGTTCATGAGAACTTGCAGGCAGACAGACCAAAGGCCCAAAGGAAGGACCCACCACAGGATGGGGGTTAACTTTACAATGTAGGATAGTGATTTCCCAAGGATGACTCAGGGTCCACTGGTGGGCACCATAGAATAAATTAAGCCAGTGAGGGTGATGTACATGACTCTGGATATCTAGGTGGAGGTGACCACTGACTAGTAGCAACAGATTCTTGCGGGCAGTTGGGCCGCAGGATCAAGGGAGGGGTCATTGGTACCAAATACACAGGCAGGTAGTTATATTTGTTGCAAAGTAGCAAGGGTGGTACACTGATCCAAGTTCCTTCACAACTAATAAGCTCAGTTTCTCTGATACGGGGTTCTGGGTTATAAATTAGGATCTCCTCTAAGGTATACTCCAAATAATATGGGTTTGGAGGATAATCTGTAAAACAAATCAGGCCGTAGGGAGCTCCTGGAGGACAGAATAATTTAGGCCGTTGGTCTGCGTTTTCTTGGGCTTGGTAGGAAGCAGGGACAAACCCATGGAGATCAAATTGAAAATGGTAAAGTGCTAAAAGAATATAGGGTAAGACCTGTGTGAATCAAAGGTTCATAACACTTCATTGTAAGGATGGTGATGAGCATCTTTCTTTCATCTCCTGGGTATAAATATGCTCATCAAAACTGTGAAAACTTTTTTAAATTTTTGTGGGCTGGGTGATAGCATTTACAGGGTTTGTAAATTCTTGGTGACATCCAATATAGACAATTAATCAAATGCTGGGCTGGGACAGGGAATCTTGATTTCCTTCTTTGAGACATGGGATTTGTTGAGGATCTGGATGTACAAGTATTCTGGCTACCACCAACCTACTTAACATCCAGCCATTGCCCAATTTGATTCCTTTTCAATATACAGTTTGACATGCCAGAAATAGCAATAAAGCAATATCACATGACTGTCCAAGTATCCAGCAACTCAAACCCATCCAGCACATGACCAACCCCTATGTTTGATCCAACTAAATCCCCACCACAGCAAAAGCTATATAAGTCTAAAGTATTATCCAATAAAATATACTTCTCTTCTTCTTAATTTAATATTTGAAGCTTCCCCAAAAAGTTGCTCCTTATCAGATTTGTCATCATTTGGCAGCCCTTGTTCTTGGGGAAATTTCTGCAGTACTCCATTTGCAGTGGCCCAAATTATTACAGGGGTATTGATTGGGTTGGCACTCTTATTGGCTGTGCTAAGAGGATCCCTCAGAGGGCAGGATTTGATCATAAAAGGTGCTACACTGATGGGTTTCAGAGGTTTCTCCAAAGTTGAATTTATTTCTGATTCAAGCCCAAAAATTGGGGCAGCTGAACCCACAGGCTGGCAGCCTGCAGGGCCCCAGGGTTCAAATTTCAAAATTGGGATTTTTCTTTGCTAATTGATAGCAGGAATTTGTCACTTGTGACACTCTAAGAGTTTATATAGGGGCAACAGTCAGCATTTAAACTGTCTGTATGTCAACTGTCTGAATGTTGATTGTCAAAATTAACTATATCCTGGTCAACACATTAGAAAAGTCTAGATAAAGGTTATTATCATGTAGCCTACTGGAAGTTGACACTTTTTTAACAAGCAAAAAACCAAATACTGAACATTTTAGCTAGTAAAAATTAAGCTCCAAATGATTTTTTAGGGTAATATGATTATGTAAAATCCAAAAATAAAATAAAAATTTGCAAAATAATTAAAAAAGTTAATAAAATACACTTCACAAATAATTTACTATGAACTTAACTGTTTTTACAATAAATTTTTTTATTTAATATATAAAAAGTGCTTAAATTATTTTTTAAAAAAAACCTGAATGAAAATTATCTATACAGTAGTTTTTAAACCTTTTGAGATAAACAAAAAATCTCAGTCCAAAAACAAATACAAATCAGTCTAAAAACAAAATAAAAAATTAAAGAACTTATATTAAATTACAATAGATTTGGATCCAACTCAATTTTGCTTTTAGACTGAGTTGTATTTGTTTTTAGACTGAGATTTTTTTATCTCAATAGGTTTGAAATCTATGTACTGAATAAAAAATAAAGATAAGTAATTATTTTTAAGAATAGTTTATATAACAAAAACCCAGAATTACATATACTCTAACACTAAAACAACTATTTAAGTGAGATATTACAGGCACTAGCATAAAAATCTTTTATAAAAACTATTAATTATTTCTAGCATTTTAATTTAAATTACAGTAGTTTTTAAAGCTATGGCAACAAGCAAAAATACTTTGGATTTAAGTGAAAAAACTCAGATGTAAACAAAATTAAAAATAAATAAATATATTTTAAATTGATATAAATTTATTAGTTTTAATTTTGTTTACATCTGAGTTTTTTGTTTAAATTTGAAGTATTTTTTCTTGTTGCCATAGCTTCTAAAACTACTGTTGCAACATCTTTGATTACTTCCTCTCAGGGAATTAACACCCTGAGTAGATCACCAAGTGGCTCACTGAATGGTTCACTGGCCAGCCAGTAAACTTGTGGCACCATTATCAGTCAACCATCTATTAAAGGGATCACCTCATCCAGATCCTAAATGGAACACAGCTTGAGAAAGCCTCATAACCTAAGAGGAACATTACTCAGATAAGCCCCATGACCCCCATGACGTACTTGGACGGTATGTGGCTTGTCATGATACTATATATTATTCTATATTCATATCCAATAAAGTATCATTCTCTTCTTAAATCTTCCCCTTATCTCATTTAATATACTTCTCAGAAGTATATAATTGACAGTGGTAGCACAGGTAGATTATCCGTATCTACCCATTTCAAAGGAAAAATTCCTCCTAAGAAAAGGACCCAAGCAATGGTACTCCCCAATGGCTGGAGAGACTGGAAAGAGGGACAAGATGTTCCTGCAGGCCTCATTATCTACAATAAAGTCCTTGTACCCATTGAACAATACAACACTCTCAAATCCCACATATTATTACCCTCAGTGCCAACCATGACAGGACTATAGCAGCCTGAAATACCTAATATTGTATTCCAGCGCCTGCATACAGCCAAAATTGGCGCTTTTGCAGGACTACATTGGGAAAACACCTCTCTCTGGATCAACAGTACACAGAGCAAGTTCAAGAAAGTGAACTATCCCCAAAGACTCTGGGTCAGTGAGATTGCCCTTTGCGTCACCGGAACTGCCTCACATTTTGTAAGCTAGTAGCTAAACCAGCACCCCAACCAGAAGGAAAACGGGGAGGTATTCAAAGCTACATTTCTCAAAAAGTTCTACATGAAGGATTCTGATGTGGTTATTATGACAGAACTCCAAACCTTCAAGATTACAGGAACAATTAAGGAGTACATTGCTACATATGAAGACCTACATGACCGTGCGCCCAACACCATCAACTTTGATGAACCTGGGCCACGTTTGTACTTCTATAATGGCCTCCCCACGCACATTAGACATCAGTTTGACATGACCTGCTGCAAGAAACTTGAATATGTGTTCTTGGAAGAAAAACACACAGCTCAAAAATCTGACAATCTACATGCAACCAACAAACACAAGGAGCGTCCTACAGCCAAGAAGGATCCTTGGCACAATAAGCAGAACAACCAAGCCAACAACACCCATCCTCAAACTGGGAATCACACTGCACAAGCCAGCCAGGCAAGCACCAAAGATACCAACAAGGAGGGAAAAACTCAGGGGAGTGATTAGATAAGCTGACCTCTCCCAACCCACAAGACTTGTACAGGGACCAAGACGTGGACTCAATCACCATGGTCTAAGTACCCTCCAGCAACCCTCTACTGTTTGCTGCCCAGACTGAAAATAAACTCCTCACTTACCCTTTCTGTTTTTGAAGATATCTGGGCACTGCAATATTTGACACTGGGGAAGATCAATCTCTCAATGACAAGAAATTTGCTGACCTCATGAAACTACCTACCACCTGAAGCAGTATCAGGAGAGTCATCATGGCAGATAACAGAAGCGCACCAGTCACCCAAGAGGCAAAACCTTTCCGCACCCAAATTGGAGACATGAAAACCACGCTAAGGGACCCAATCATACCAATCCCCAATTGTGATGTTATACTTGACCTGGATTGGATGAGGAAGACCAAACCTCATATTGACTGGGATAGCGCTACCATTACCATATAGCGAGGTGAGGTTCATCACCATGTTTACCCAACTCATCTTGACATGCTTATGAGAGATCACATGTTTGTGAAAATTGTGGAAACAGAAGAGGAAACTGTCCCTAGCAAGATCAATTGGAGAACCTGCACTTATGAGGTTATCCACTTTAAGAATACAGAGACTTGGCGTGAAAAGAACCACATCTAAGACCAGCTAGTTAGCAAATCCCCCTCTGTTTTCCAAGAAGCACTACCAGGATTACCACCTGACTGCAGCATACAACAAAAAATTGACCTCAAAGGAAGTGTACCTAAAGCACAATCTATCTACCACCTCAAACCACAAGAAAACAACACCCTAAAAGCTTACCTTGATGAAGCACTCAAAAAAGGACACATAAAACCATCAAAGCCACCTTTGTGCTACTGTCTTCTTTGTGGCAAAGAAGGATGGAGGACTCTGCCTGTTCACTGACTACAGAGCGCTCAACAAGGTCAAAATTAAGAACAGATATCCCCTGACCCTAATTGACAACTTTTTTGATGCCCTGGGGGTCTCAAATATTCACCAAAATTAATTTGACAGCAGACTACCACCAAATTTGCATGAAACCTGAAGACATTCCAAAGACTGCATTCAGGACCAAGTACAGATCCATTGAATGTGTTGTCCTTAATTTTGGCATGACAAATGCTCTCAGTACCTTTGTGACCCCTATGAACAAAGTTTTCAAAGAAAACATTAGAAAAAAGCAATTATCTACCTGGACAACATCATTATTTACAGTCCCAACCTGGAACAACACTGGAAAGATGTCTTCCTGGTACTCTGCACCCTTGAAGAGAACCAATTAATTGCCAAACCTTCAAAGTGTGAATTCTTCTTGGCAGAACTTCCATTCCTTGGTCACATTATCAGTAAGGACGGAATCAAACCAGATCCAGACAAGATACACACCATAACTGAAATACCAGCCCCAAGAACTAAGAGTGAACTCCACACCTTCCTTGGAATGGTAGCCTACATAAGAAGATTTATCCCTGATTGGGGTGATGTGAGGTTCCTGTCCACCAGTCCTCAAGTGTGTCCTGGATTGTAGCCAGGAACTGTCTGGAAGGGGTTGTCATTCTCTAGTAAGGGGAAATGTATCTCAGAAATATATATAGGGGTTGAAATGGGCTTTTATTCACTCTCAGAAGGAAGATCCCCTTAGAAACCTTCTGGTATATGGCCCAGGGGGTCAAAGAAACAATATGGATTTGCCAATACTTGGAGTCCTCCAACAATATCTTGGACTCCTTGTACTTGGTCTTGGACTTCTGCACCTTAGTCTTGGACTCCTGCTCCTTAAACTTGGACTCTGGCGCCACACTTAGGATCAAGCTTCTTATTCTTGGGCTCCTGCTCCGTTATCTTGAGTTGTATCAGTCCAACCAAGCTCCTGCTGGTGATCAAAAGGCTTCCAAACCCTCTTGGAAGAAACTCAGAAGACCTGGGAAAGACCTCCAAAAGCCTTCCAAAAGACCTTGAAAAGACCCGGTAACTTTCCAGCCAGCCACCTTCTTATAGTGTCTTTTTCCCAAAAGTTCTGCCTTCAAAATGGCTTTCTTCATAAGCTTAAACTATTGCCGCTCACTTTTTCCTATAATAACTTAAGCTTACATACTTACTTTCTTAAAAGCTTAAAGTATTAATTCACTATTTCCTCGCTTATACTTTAAGCTTTTGGCTTCCAACCAATCATTTTCATCAGGAAACCTTCCAGAACTCAACCAATGAATACAGAGCGCAGAAATAGACCATTTCTGAAGTTCCACCAGAATCCAACTATGGAAATAATTTCCATAGCTCAAACCGCTCAAATCAACAACTCTTCGCGCACCAAAGCGTTAACCGGTCCATTATTCTGGCACCATTTCTTCCTGCATTCAACCTAAACCCATTTAAATAGTAGAATATTATTTGAATTGTTCTTTCTGGACCTCTTCAACGTTTTCCCTGTATATTTACAAATATTGTAAAATCCAAGGAAAACATCTCACCAAAACAACTTTGTATCCAGCTCTCATAGCAACATACCTTTTTCTATCCTAAGAACTTAATAAATATCTTACGCACACTTATATCCACATTCCTTCTTGATTTCAATACTAAACCAAGGCAAAATATTCCACATCTTCCCACTTTGGAAAATCAATTTTGCAAAATCTTAGCTCATTTCTCCAGACCACCAGTTCTTCCCCATCATCTTCTGATCCTTCAGCCAGCTCCTATTTCAGCTCTTCAGCTTAACCAGCAATCAGTCCATTAACTTCATCAGCCCTCTGGCTACTCCTGCAACATAATCTTCTGGTCCTTTGGCCAACCTGCATCATGATCAGCTAGTCCTGCATCATAATCTCTGAGCCCTCAGCTTATCCTCAACCAGTCCCTCAACAAATCCTCACTAGGAACCTCCTTTGTTCCCTCTACACACTGAACCATATTGGTTCCCACAATTCAATATGAATTAATGGTCCATCAACTAGCCTTCACTGTGATCAAACAGTCCCTCTTGCTAGTCTTATCTGTTAATTCTGTGAACCACCTTGGTTTTTTATCTCAGTCCCCATTACCAGAACTTGTATACCCAGGCATGAGTCTACATCAAACTAATGTTTGACTGGGCCCTCACAAGTGGCAATCTACTTAGGCCATTCAACCATAGATCAATGCCTATGCGTTGTCTTTCTCACCCAGGTGATTAAGTCTGGGCTTTCAGTTGCAGAGTAATCAGCTCTACTTCCCAGAGGCCTGATCACACCAAGTTCTGCAGCTTGCTTTCCCAAGCAAACCGCCTTGGTGACACTTCCAAGCAGATCTATGCCCTCCAATGCTCACTTTGGGGTTCCCCCAAAGCTCTCATAAGGGCATAAACAAGGACACCCTACCAGTCCATTAGGTAGGATGCTTGCTTACAGACCTCCTGTAAGTGTATTAGTGTACATGGAGCCCTCAGAGCTCTTCCCCTCCCTGGCAGCCTGTGTTACCCGCCAGGGGTCCAAAACCTACTCCCCCCAGACAGGCAATGTTCCCTGCTTGCTATCTCAGTCTTCACCCTTCCACAGCCACAGTTCCCTGCTAGGTGAAGAACTATATCCCAAAACAGCCAATATCTTCTGCTGGGTGGAGGCAACATCTGCCTCTGATAGTCCTTTGTTATCTACCAGGCAGGCCTTACTTACCCTAGTAGACCATGTTACCTACTAGGCTCACCTCACTTACCCTAGTAGTCCTATGTTACCTACTAGGCTCACCTTCAACAAACAATCAAACTTTTTCTTGGCCAATATTAGCCCCGTCTGCAAACCACCAAACATGTGGATCATCACAGGTTCCCTAACAGCCCCCCTGTCTGCCATTACAGGCAAGACAACCAAGTTTATCTGGACACTGCTACAAGACCAACGCTTCTGCCAACTAAAAGAACACATGGTCATTGCCCCTATCCTTTAATACCCAAATTGCAAGGGAATCTATGATCTAGTAGCTGATGCTTCTGATTGCGCCATAGGAAGAGTACTCCCTATCCAAACAGCAGAAAAAGACCTCCTCCCTGTAATGTATGAGTCAAGGAAGCTATCTGACAGCAAACAAAGATACCCCATACACAACAAGGAGTTGGTAGACATCATACACTGCCTCATGAAGTGATAATGCTATCTGGAAGGGGCTCAGATATTCAAGGTACTCACTGACCATAGGTTGCTGATATTATTCAAAACACAACAGTACCTGTTAAGAAGACAAGCCAAGTGGATGAGTCTCTTATAGAGATACCCCATGAAAATTGAATACAAGCCAGGCAAGGAAATGCTTACTGCAGATGCCCTGTCAAGGCTATACAATAAACACATACTCTGCACTGATGGCGACCCTGACTGGCCCATGTTAATCATGGGGAATCTCCAGGAAGGGTTCCCACCTGGCACCCCAATGGATATCCAAGAGAAAGTCCTTAAGAACAAACATCTGTTCAAAAACGTATATGGTACCTTGCACCAAGTACTTCCAAATGGTGACACTGTACCTTACGTCCTGCCAACACAAAAGATTGACACAATCCTCTAATATCACAGAGACCTGGGACACACCCATAGCAGAAACTTGCAAAAATATCTCAAGACACGCTACTGGTGGCCCAACATGCTAGATGATATCAGAGAGGTACTGGAAAAATGCAAAGTCTGTGAGAAGTACGCCCAAACCAAAGCACCACCCAAGTCAGTGGTAACCGTGTCCATCACACAACCCTCCAAAGTATGGTCGTTGGAAATTGTGGGCCAATGCCTGGTGAAAGAAAGGGCAAGAAGTACATCATAAAAGCTATTGACTATGCAACCAGGTGGCCTATGACACAAGCCACCAAAGAACACAAAGGCAATGATGTGAGATGATTCATTGGAAAAGAGATCATAGCCAAGTTTGGGAAACTTAACCTCCTAATCACAGATGGAGGCACCAAACTTATAGCCATTGACACCAATATCTACCTTGCCAAGAATGGAATAAAATACGTCACAGCCAGACCATATCATCCTCAAGAAAATGGACAAGTAGAACAACTAAACAGTGCGCTTGTAGAAGCCCTCAGTAAGTTATCTGCTAATAATCCAAAGGCCTGGGTTGACATGCTCCCAACAGCGCTCATGATCTGTAGAACACAAGTCAACCACAATACGGGCAAAAGCCCTTATGAGCTTGTCTATGGACAAAAGCCTACCCTTGTTAGTACAACCACAGGACCACTGTTAACTCTTCCCAAAAAGGTGCCATACAACAGTGACCCCAATGTACAACATGCTAGAAAAGACCAAGAGGAAATGAAACACCAAAGATTTGAAAGGGAAGCAATACCACTACAGCAGGAAAGATTCCAGGTCAGGGACAAAATCTGGGTTATCAACCACAATCAGCATAAGTTGAACCCAGGGATGTGTGGACCAGGCATAGTCATGGAATTCAAGCCCAACAATACCTACCTCATCAAGGGAATTGGAGCTCAAACTGAAATGAAGCGCATGCATTACAACTGACTCCACCTGTGTAAAGCAAGAACATCCTAACACAATTCCAGACTCCCTGTCTCCAACGCCAAACTGAACCAATACCAAGCTTGCATTCTCAACACTCTTAAGAAAATTCCCAAGGTTTTGCCTTCCAGCACCCCAGGGGGAGATGTTGCAACATCTTTGATTACTCCCTCTTGGGGAATTAACACCCCAAGTAGATCGCCAAGTGGCTCACCAAATGGTTCACCAACCAGCCAGTAAACTGGTGGCACCATTATCAGGCAACCATCTATTACAGGGATCACTTTATCCAGATCCTAAATGGAACACAACTTGAGCAAGCCTTTTGACCTAAGAGGAACATTACTCAGATAAGCCCCATGACCCCCAAGATATACTTGGACAGTATGTGGCTTGTAATGATACTATATATTATTCTATATTCATATCCAATAAAGTATCATTCTCTTCTTAAATCTTCCCCTTATCTTGTTTAATATACTTCTCAGAAGTATATACTTGACACTACTGTATCTAGTTAAATAAGATAATTAGTTTTAACATTAAAATTCTATAATAAAATATCAGAAAGAGCCAAAAATGTTTTTTTAAACTAAGTTGAAGGTTTGTTGCAAGAGAGTACAGGGGCAATCTTGCTTATCTTCTCCCCAAGCGCAGATAGCTTATACTTTTTCTTGACAGCCATCTTTATCTGCTCTTTTTAAATACTTACCTTACACTGTCTTCTTTTCTTTGGGGCCCTTAATTACATATCCCAAAGGGAGGAGAAAGTCTTCCCCTGTTCAGCCTTAAGGCGCTCAAAAAGGTTTTATATATGAGAGTAACACCAAATGAGGACTTTAGATGTTTATGCCAGTTTCCCAGGAACAATGTTGTTGTAATTTCATCCTTGAGAGCAGCCTGATAGCAGTTTCAACTTGCCTTTGCTGTTGGCTTGCCCCTGCGGCTGACCACCTTGCACCCACCCACTGTGGCTCATAGTAGGCAAAGAAGGGTTGGAACTCAGCTTCATGGCTCAAGACATAAGGGTCATTACAGAGAAGCTAAAATCCTTGACCAAAATGCTCAGGCTTAATTAATACAAGAACAACAAACTTCTGGATCAGAAACTTGCATTTACCAGTTTTATCTTACCTTGTGAGAGAGCTGAGGAGGGTCTTGTCCTTAAGGCATCTATTAATAGCCTGTTGGTAATGAAAAAACACCCTTGTATCTTGCCATTGAAGGTTTTTAAAAAGGCGTTGTATTAAGCTGTCTCATAATCCATGATAATTATTTTGGGGCCAAGGGCTCTATTGCGTTCCTTCTATTCAGAAGCTAGGGTGACTTAATCTTTATCAGTGTCATCAGGATTGGCTCTTGTTGAAAGACCAGGATTCTTTCCCGTCTCAGTGGGAATAGCTTTAAAGCACTCCTATATAATCTTAAATCCTCTTAGGTATACCTCCTCTTAGGGTCCAGAAAGAAGAAAGTAGGAAAAGGGGATAACTTTATCATCAAGCTGGGCATGCACTACCCACAGCTGATAGAAAAACTTAGGACATGTTACAAATGTCCCACCATATAGCCAAGTCTCAGTAGAGTGTAGTTGCTCTAGATTTTTATAAATGGTATAACTGTCAGGACTGAGAATTATAGTCTCAACTGATATTTCCTATTTTGTTGATATTTATGCCAAGACTTCTGTTTGTTTGTTTCTCTTTACCATCTTTGGTTGCCTATATTTCCACAAATACTGAACCATTTCAGCCCAAATTAGTGTCAGCCAAAAGCCCTCGTTTACTGCTTTCAGAATCTTACTCTTGACAATATATTTATGATTTGAAATTATGAGTTAATCTTGCTTAAACATAATTCTTTTATCATCTCCTTTTCATAGAATTGGGTATAAAACCCTCATAATTCTATTATTCCAAGCAATACAATCTCCTCCTGTTTAGGCTCATCAATAAAACTATTGTCTCAATACTAGTTGTATCTCTTTTATCCTTGGGAAATAGTAATTTGTTGGTGATGGTTGAGCACAGGCTTTGATACAACTGCAGCTATTGTTGAAAAAGTATGAAGTCTTACAATAACATATGATCCTTTCTTTTCATCAGGCCCATCATTGTGAAGAAGTAACTGTTCATTATCTTGGGTCATTTGCAACTCAGGAGTAAGGTCCAGGTCTTTTAGTTGGGATGCAATTTTTACAATTAGGTTTAGCTATTAGAGCCTATCATAGATATACTAATTAAGTTGTTCACAATCAAGGACATTTCTAAGATCCTCTTTGCTCAAGTGGTTGGTGGCCTTTACTGCCAGGTGAGTAGCCTTCATATCTTTTGATACTGAGATTCTTTGTATTAGGTACAACTTGAGCAGTTTCTTGATCAAAGTGGTGGGGGCATGCAGCTATGCCCCCCTTTCCAAGGTAGCTTTATCCCAACCTTGGGTGTTTAGGTATGCAGGGAAGCTTCTGTCTTCACATGTGAAATGTTTGCTTTTGCTTTATTGCTTATGATTGTTGCAGTTAACTACATAGCCATCACTGATCAAGCTTGGGCCACCTTTGACAGACATGAATGGAAATAAATTTGGGAGTCTCTTTGGGATCTTGAAGGAGCACTTAAAATTGCAGATATTGTGGGCTTTTTGTGCATCCCATGGCCCAGGAGGAGCGTGTTGAAACCAGGAAAGTACTAATGTTGATTATCATCTTCATGACACCAGGCAAGGGTTAGGTGAGGGCATAGGGGAGGATTCATGAGAGGGCTTGAGGGAAGGCTCGGGAGAGGACTTGAAGCTTGCCTATCTTTTCTTCTTGTTGATGGGATCTTCATCTTCCTCAGACTCATACCAGCTATGTGAAGTGAAACCATCATCAGAGTCCTCCTCAGAAGCTGAAGGTGTAGGAGTTGTCTTTTTTGGCCATCTTTTAAGTTTTTTAAGAACTTTTTTGTAGAATAAGAAGCATTAGGCTTAACAGTGTCCTTGGGAGTTTTTATTGGGGGGCTTTATTAGGCTGGGGTTTCTTTAATTTATACTACAAAGAAAAAGGGGTTAGAGAAAATAACTGCTTGTAAAGTATAGAAAAATGAAAGTTAAAGCTGAAAATATAGCAAGTTGGGGAGGATTATTATATAGACTATGCAAAAAAACCTTCAATAATATTAATATATGCAGTAGGGAGGCTTTTTATTAAGAAAAAGTTAGACAAAACTACATTTAAATGTGTAGTGTTGATAGTTTAAGTATTGACATTGATGAGGAGCGCCTTTTGGGGAAGCTTCAAATATGGAAATGAGAGAGAAGAGAGGTATATTTTATTGAATAATACTTTAGACTTATATAGCTTTAGCTGTGGCAGAGATTTAGTTGGGTTGAACCTAGGGGTTGGTCATGTGAGGGATGAGTTTGGGTCACTGGATACTTGGAAAGTCAGGTGATATTGCTTGGTTGTCATTTCTGGTATGTCAAACTGTATATTGGAAGGGCACAAAATTGGGCAATGACTGGATGTTAAGTGAGTTGGCAGTAGCCAGAATACTTGTAAATTCAGATCCCCGACACACACACCCTTAAGGGGTTACTCTGGTACATCAGGAGGGAGCTTTGTCTTGACAGCTGCCGCCTGATGTTCCTGGAGTTGTTTGCTAGTTGGTACCAGTTGGGTTGAGTGTTCTCCTTTGCTAAGGCGGAGGCAAGTTCTGTGGTATTTCTTGATGACAGGGTCTTTGACACCTTGGAATTTCACTAGATAGATGTTCCTGTCTGGTCTGTACTTGATGATTCTTCCTGGTCCCCTGTGTACTGAGTCTATCTTCTTTCTGTTCCAAGCCAGGACCCAGACTGGGGAGTTGATGGGGAGTGGTTCCTCTGTAGAGGTTATCTTTTGTGTTTTGAGCATTATTATTTCTGCTATTTTAGCTTTGAGGCGCATGTGTTATAGATTTGGTACTTGTTCTACTGTGAGGGGTTTCCCCAGGGGGATCTTTATGTATGGCTGATTGTTGCTAGTAACTATCTCTGGTTTGTATCTGTATGTCAGTTCAAACAATGAGTAGTCTGTCCCTTGATTTGTGCGGATCTGGGATATTAATAATGCATGTTTCACATATAGTGGCCATGTGTCTTTAGTTTTGCCATTCATTATTTTCTCAAGGGTTCTTAAAAGGCTGCTGTTTCGGTGTTCAACTCTGCCGTTGGCCTGTAGCCTGTAGGGCGAGGTTGTGGAATGTTTTATATTATTTGCTTTTAGAATGTTGTTTACTATGTGACCTGATAACTCTCTGTTGCTCAATCAGTTATGATGTAGTCTGGAGTACTGTAGTTGGCTATTATTGCCTTGTTAATGAAGTGGTTTATTGTTTCTGCTTTATAGTCCTTTGTTGCCTAACAGATGGGCCAGCGTGTAGCAAAGTCAATGGCTACAATTAAGAACCATTGATTTGTCTTAGTTTCTGGAAAGGGCCCACTACGTCTAGTCCCCAAATCTTGAATGGTTCAGGGTCTGGTACTGGGTTAACTGTTGGCTGGGGAGCTTTTATGCTGGTGTATTTCTTGCACACTGTGCACTTGTCAGAACATTGATTATGTCTTGTTTAAGATTGGACCACCATACTATCTCTTTTAACATGAGTTATAGATTATTAGCCTTTGTGTGTCCTAGTAGGCGGTGATGTCTTAGGATAGTGTCAACTCTTTGTGCAAGAGGATGTAGGGAACATGTTTGACTTTAATGATTTTGTATACAGTACCATTTGATACATGAAAATATTTTTCATTCCTTACTTTTGTATTGTGGGTAAGTTGATGTGTGGAGGGGTCTTTCCTTTTTGTCTTTTACTCAGTGTTATATAGGTTGGGCCAGTCAGGGTCCAGGTGATCAGGATGATCTTTTCTTGGCTGACATAGCTAGAGAGAGCATCATCTGTGACCAGCTCTGCCCCCTTTTTGTATTAGATGTCAAAATTGAGCTGCTCCAGCAGGGACATTCATTTGGCTTGTTGCCATTAAAGTGTGTTCTGAGTTTTGAAGTAGATTAAGGATTTATGGTCAGTTAGTACTTGGACATTTAAATGTCCTTCTGGATAACATCTATATTTCTTGCATGCGTGATATATTGCTAGCAATTCCTTATTGTGTATCTCTGCTCAGTGTTGGTTAGTTCTCTACTTTTGTAACATACTGGCAGGAAGTCTTGCTGCCCTGGCTGGCGGATGCATAGGACTGCGCCAATGGCAGTGTCACTGGTACCTGACTCAAGCTCATAGCACCTGTTGTTATTAGGGTATTGCAAGATTGGTGCTTCAATCAAAGCTTGTTTTAATAGTTGAAAATTCTTGTTGCATTCTGGTGTCCAGATGAATTTTTTTGGCATTACCCTTGGTTAAGTTATTGATTGGTGCAGTGAGTTTTCTGCAGTCTTTGATGTATTTCCTTAGGTAAGCTACCATTCCAAGAAAGCATCAAACTTGTTTAACAGAGGTGGGGCGTTGCATATTATTTATGGCTTTTATTTTTTCAGGATCTGCTTTGATGCCACCGTCAGAGACAATGTGGTCCAAGAACAGGAGTTAATTTTCCATAAATTGGCACTTACTTGGTTTTGCATAAAGTTTATGCTTTACAAGTCAATTGAGTGTCTTGCAGACATGCATGAGGTGTTCCTCTTTTGTTTTTGAGAATATGATGATGTTGTTGAGGAGCATATGTATTTGAGAGATCATTTAGTGCTTGGTTCATCATAGTGACAAACGTTGCAGGAGCATTGGTCATCCCAAAGTTCAGTACTCTACATTCAAAGGATCCAAATTGTGTACGGAACACAGTCTTTGGTATGTCCTTTTCCTTTACTTTGACTTGGTTATAACCTGAGGTGAGGTCAATTTTGGAGAAAAATTTGGCTCCAGAGAGTCTTGCAAACAGATCCTCTATGAGTGGAAGGGGATATTTATTCTTTACTGTACTTGAATTTAGTGCTCTGTAGTCTGTTACTAGACAAAGAGAACCTCATTTTTCTTTACAAAGAACACAACTGCCCCACAGGGATTCAGACGGGCAAATGAATCCTTTGGCTAGGTTGTCCTCAATGTGGGTTTTGAGGGTTTGGGTCTCCATGGGGGAGAGTTTGTAGAGAGGTGAAGGTTTAGGCATGGCTTTACATAGGTTGATGCCATGTTTGACCTCCTGTTTGGATGGTAACTCTGTGAGCTCTTCCTTGAATACATGGGTGTATTCATTTAGGAGTGCCACAAGTTCTGGGCATTGGATTTTGGTTATTTGCATATTATTGAATTTGGTGTACCTCATTATGTGGAGGGTACTTTCTTTGGTTAGACTTTCTGAGACATCTTGGTCTATGACCTGGACAAATACTGTGTCTCTTAGGATGAGATTGGTGGGTTCTTTTAGGATATTAAAATTGATTCTGTTACGTTTGATGGTCATGGTTTTTGTTTTCCAACATACGCTGATATTCACTCAGGTGAACCAGTCCATGCCTGCTACAATGTTGTAGTTTATGTTGTTCATGACAAGTCCTTTGATGGAATTTTGTATGCCTTGGAGGTCAATTCTGAAGGGAGCTGTTTTGCCTTCAATTAGAACTTTTGATTTATCTGCCATTCTGGTGTATTTGAAGTTGGATTTGACAACTGGTATTTTGTACTTGGTTATAAATGGTTTGCTTACCATGATGTGTTGTGCACCAGAGTCAAATAAAAATTTATGTGAATGTGATTTTTAAGTGCATGGGTAGACAAGAAGTTGTGAGCAATCTTTAATTTTTACATTCATAAAAATGGAGGATTGCGGGACACGTGGGATGCAAGCCACAAAGTTTGTGCCTTGGTACAGTTTCTTGTCAAGTTGGGGGGAGACAGGGGCACTTAAGCCTGTTAACCCTCTTTTTTCCCTGTTCATCTGTTTTGAGACCTTTGAGGTCAGAGAATGTGAGGTTGAATTCATAGTTTGTTGCTGTTTCAGCGTTATTAACTTTGGCAGTGACCTCTTTCTTAGGACAGGAGCAGTTTGTGCTTTGGCTGCAATTGCCATTGTTGCAATTGGAGTTGCTGTTGCTATGATTGGTGTTCTGGCGTTTATTGTCATTGGAGTTTTCTTTGCTATTGCCGTTTGAGGAGCAATGGCCATTGCGTGCAGCATATTCCCTGTTTGCGCGTTTTTCTGCGCGCTTGGCTTCTGCAATGAGCGCAGGCATGGAGGTGTTAGCCTCTAGGCGGATGAGGGCAGCAACAGAGGGTTTCATTCTGTTGATGAATGATGCTCTGGTGTGTATGTTGTCAGCTTGCTCTGGGTTTTGAATTTTACAGTGTATTTCCTTGAATTCATTTGTGTAAGCTGTGATAATAGTCTTCTGAGGAAGATTGTTGAGCTGTATTGCTATGTCCTGGAGGGATTCATTGACGTAGAAATTATGTGTGATGTCTGATTTGAACTCTTCTCAGTTGTCAAGCTGGTCGTCAGTTTGTGAGCCAACCCAGGTGGCAAACCAGTTAGCTGCGGCCTTGTACAGGCGCTTGCTGGCTTCCTGGACCCATTTTTTGTGGGGGATGCAGCTGGCGCAGAGTTTAGCAGCTGAGTGGTCTAGCCAGTTGATGAAGTTTTCCTTGTTTTTACCAAAGAACTTACCAATACCAATGTATTTGGTGTTGGTAACTTCACATGTGATAGGTGGTATTGTGTTTGTTTGTGGTTGAAGAGAGCAACTGTATTGAATGATCTTTGCGCATTCTTTGGGCATGACCAGACCTTCAAATATGGTACATCCACTAGGAATATCTTTGTCAATTTCATGGGCGCGGAAGTACGTTTTACAGGTATCCTGGGATGTGGCTTGGTTGAGTACGTGAGCAAAGGTGGGCAGGTTTTGGTCAGTCATTTTCTCTTTTATGGGTGTGGTCAAAAACCGTAGCTGCTACCACTGATAAGGAGTGCCTTTTGGGGAAGCTTCAAATATGGAATTATGAAAGAAGAGAAGTATATTCTTTGGATAATACTTTAGACTTATATAGACTTGACTGTGGCAGAGATTTAGTCAGATCAAACCTAGGGGTTGGTCATGTGCAGGATGGGTTTGAGCCACTGGATACTTGGACAGTCATGTGATATTGTTTGGTTATCATTCTTGGTCTGCCAAACAGTATATTAGAGGGCACCAAATTAGGCAATGGCTGGATGTTAAGTAGGTTAGTGGGAGCCAGAATGCTTATACATCCAGACCCTCAACAAAAGCTTGAAATTTTTACCCACTATATGTCAAACAACTATAAAGCAAAGGGCCAGATATAAATATGAATAGCTTATCAGGAGTGAAGATATTCCTGATCATATGGACTTTTATCAAGGAAGGTAAGTGGCTGTTAATTTATGCTGACATTGTGTAGGCCGGTTATTGAAGGGGGCCTAAACTGTTATCACAATTGTTTGGCATCTCAATCCTGATCCCTTTGTGCTTCTTAATAGTGGTTGGCCAATCCCTAAACCATGGTGGTATTGGCTTTGCTTTCTCACTAATCATCATTCCTGGCTGTGGGATGCAGTATAAAAGTTGGTTTGTTTTCCAGTTGTTGAGTAGGCTCTGGATAAAGTGCCAAGCTATAGTTGACTGTTGCTATATAGGGGGACCCAGGTTTACTGTAGCTGCAAGGAGGGGTGGGGGTAACAGGGGGAAGTTCTCCAGCCAATGCATCCATTTGGTTTCTGGGTGGGGCAAGGGAGCAATTCTGGTAAAGCTTCAGTAGGGAAAGGAGATTCAGGGGCAGGCTCTGTTCCCTGATCCAGGAAGCTGGCTGGCTGAGGAAACCGGTGCAGATGCCAGTTCTACAGATGCAAAAATACTCTGCTCATTCTCCCAGGGCTAGCCTTGGAGCTGCAAGTGTTATCTATTGGTAAGCAGCAGCAGGTAACTCTTGTAGCAATGCAGTAAGCTCCTGTAGCAGGGAAGCACTAAAGCTGCATCAACTAATGGCTGTTTATCTGAAGAAGTCAGCAATTAAGGGCTCCCAGCTTCCTCAGCTGTATCCTTCTGGGAGATGGGGGTCTGGCTTGGTGGTGGATTCTGCCACAGTAGGTTCCATAATGCCTTGAATTACTTGGCCAAGTTGCTAGACACAGAAGTTGGGTAGGCTGTTACCCAGATTAGCCTATTAGACAGATTTAAATCATACAGCCAATTAGAAATGGGGGACCACTGCTCCAGTTTGCCAGCCAATTGGATTCCCCTTTCAAGCTGATGCTGATAAATTATTTTAATCTGAGAGTCGCATAATACAATCTCATCTATCAGAAGGGTTGTCAGAAATTGGTCACACACAGGTTCTTTGCATACTGGACAAGATAAATTTTAGACAATGTAGAAGGAATAGGAGCTGAGGATCCAGGTGGTATTGCTTAGTCAAACTTTGATATGTATGGGAAAATTTTCACAGCTCAACTCTTAAGAGTTGAGTCCTCCCTAAAGTTTTTACTCAACTAAGATCAGATATTCTCCTTGTCTAGTTAAAATTTTATCATGCATCCTGTAGTTGGCCTGCTGCACTAAATTCCGTATAGTTTGATTCTCAGCTGGATTATACCTGGCAGATGGGGCCCCAGCATTGGTACTTCATTGCCAACGCCTCCCAAGGGCAATCAAATGCCTCAGAACCGCAGGGTCTTCCCGCCATATCCAAAACTGAGACAACCACCCCTCCCAATGTCCCAAGTTTTATGCAGAAGACACTCTGATCCTCTCACAGGCCATTTACCTAGAACTTTTCTGGTTAGGGTGAATCATTTTGCTTAATCCTAGTGTATCTTTTGGAAATTTTACCAAACAGTATCTGAAGCTTTTGATGAGGAGCACCTTTTGGGGAAGCTTTGAATATAGAATTAGGAAGAGAAGAAGTATGTTTTATTAGATAATACTTTAGACTTATATAGCTTTAGCTGTGGCAGGGATTTTAGTTGGATCAAACCCAGGGGCTGGTCATGTGCTGGATGGGTTCGAGTTGCTGGATACCTGGACAGTCATGTGATATTGGTTTGTTGCCATTTCTGGTATGTCAAATGGTATATTGGAAAGGCACCAAATTGGGCAATGACTGGATATTAGGTGTGATGGCAATAGTCAGAATACTTGTACATCCAGACCCTCAACACACCCCTCCCTTAAGGGGTTACTCGGGTACATCAGGAGGGGGCTTTGTCTTGACGGTTGCCGCCTGATGTTCCTGGAGTTGTTTACTAGTGGGCACTGACTGGTTCAAGTGTTCTCCTTTTCTAGGGCAGAGGCGAGATCTGTGATACTTTTTGGTGATGGGCTCTTTGGCGCCCTGGAACTTAACCAGGTAGGTGTTCCTGTCTGGTTGGTATCTGATGATTCTTCCTGGTCCTCTGTGTACTGAGCCTAGCTTCTTTCTGTTCCCAGCTAGGACCCAGATGGGGGAGTTGATGGGGAGTGGGTCCTCTATTGAGGTTACCCTTTGGGTTTTGAGTCTCTTTGTTTCTGCCAGTTTGGCTTTGAGGCGTATGTGTTGTAGAGCTGGTTTCTGTTCTACTGTGGGAGGTTTCCCTGGGGGATCTTCACATATGGTTGATTATTGTGGGTGACTATTTCTGGCTTTTACCTGTATGTTAGCTCAAACGGTGAGTAGCCTGTCCCTTTATTGGTACAAACCCGGGATACTAGTAATGCATGTTTCATATAGAGTGGCCATGTGTCTTTGGCTTTGCCATCCATTATTTTCTCCAGGGTTCTGATAAGGCTGCTGTTCAGGCATTTAACTCTGCCATTGGCCTGTGGCCTGTAGGGCGAGGCTGTGGAGTGTTTGATGTTCTTTGTTTTTAGATTGTTGTTTACTACATGGTCTGTTAGCTCTTTTGCTCCATCTGTTATGATGTAGTCTGGAGTGCCGTAGTCTACTATGATTGCTTTATTGATGAATAAATTCTTTGTTTCTGCCTTGGGATCTTTTGTTGCCCAGCAGATGGGCCAATATGTGGCAAAGTTGATGGCTACTTTAGGAAACATTGATTTGTTTTGGTTTCCAGGAAGGGTCTCACTACATCCAGTCCCCAAACCTTAAATGATTTGGGGTCAGGTACTGGGTTAACTGTTGGCTGTGGCGCCTTGGTGCTGGCATATTTTTCACAGACTGTGCACTTCTTTAAAATATTGATTATGTCTTGCTTCAGGTTGGGCCACCATACTATTTCTTTTAATGTGAGATATAGGTTATTAGCCTTTGTGTGTCTTAGCAGACAGTGGTGTCTTAGTATAGTGTTGACTCTTTGTGCAAGTGGAATGTATGGAATGTGTTTATCCTTGATTATTTGGTATACTGTGCCATTTGATATGTGGAAGTGTTTTTCATTCCTTACTAGCGTATCATGGGTTAGTTGGTGTGTGGAGGGATCCTTTCCTTTTGTCTTGTACTTAGTGTTGTATAAGTTGGGCTAGTCAGGGTTCAGGTGGTCAGGGTGATCCTCTCTTGGCTGGCATAGCCTAGAGAGAGCATCAGCTGTGACCAGCTCTGCCCCCTTTTTGTATTGGATGTCCAGGTTAAGCTGTTCCAGCAAGGACATCCATTTGGCTTGGCGCCGTGCAAGTGCATTCTGAGTTTTGAAATAGATTAAGGATTTGTGGTCAGTTAGCACTCAGACGTTGAAGTGTCCTTTGAGATAACATCTCCATTTCTTGCATGCGTGATATATTGCTAGCAATTCTTTATTGTGTATTGGGTACCTTTGCTCAGTGTTTGTTAGTTTTCTGCTTTTGTAACATACTGGCAGGAAATCTTGCTGCCCTGGCTGGCGGATGCGTAGACTATGCCAATGGCTGTGTCACTATTGTCTGACTCAATCTTGTAGCACCTGTTGTTATTAGGATATTGCAAGATTGGTGCTTTGATCAAAGCTTGTTTTAATAGCTGGAAATTATTGTCGCATTCTGGAGTCCAGATGGATTTATTTTTGGCATTACCTTTGGTTAGGTCATTGATTGGTGCGGTGAGCTTTCTGCAGTCTTTGATGTATTTCCTTAGGTAAACTACCATACCAAGAAAGCATCTTACTTGTTTCATGGAGGTGGGGCATTGTATGTTATTTATGGCTTTTATTTTATCTGGGTCTGCTTTGATGCCACCGTCAGAGACAATGTGGCCCAAGAACAGGAGTTCCTTTTCCATAAATTGGCACTTACTAGGCTTAGCGTATAGTTTGTGCTTTGTGAGTTGATTGAGTGTCTTGTGGACATGCGTGAGGTGTTCCTCTTTTGTTTTTGAAAATATGATGATGTTGTCAAGGTAACATAATTTGTTTGAGAGTCTGTTTAGTGCCTGGTTCATCATGGTGACAAATGTTGCTGGGGCGTTTGTCATCCCAAAATTCATTACTTTACATTCAAACAATCCAAATTGCGTGTGGAACATGGTCTTTGGTATGTCTTTCTCTTTAACTTCAACTTGGTTATAACCAGATGTGAGGTCAATTTTTGAGAATTTTTTTTTGCTTTGAAGAGCCTTGCAAATAGGTCTTCTATGAGGGGAAGTGGGTATTTATTTTTTACTGTACTTGCGTTTAGTGCTCTGTAGTCAGTAACTAAGCAAAGAGATCCTTCTTTTTTCTTTAAAAAGAAAACCGCTGCCCCCCACAGGGATTCAGACAGACAAATGAATCCTTTGGCTAGATTGTCCTTGATGTGGGCTTTAAGTGTTTGGGTCTCCATGGGGGAGAGTTTGTAGAGGGGTGAAGGTTTAGGCATGGCTTTACATAGGTTGATGCCATGTTTGACCTCCTGTTTGGATGGTAACTCTGTGAGTTCTTCCTTGAATACATGAGCATATTTATTTAGGAGTGCCACAAGTTCTGGGCATTGGATCTTTTGTGTTTGTATATTATTGAATTTGGAGTACCTCATTATATGGAGGGTACTGTCTTTGGTTAGATGTTCAGAGTCATCTTGATTTATGACTCGGACAAATACTGTGTCTCTTAGAATGAGGTTGTTGGGTTCTTTGGGAATGTTGAAATTGACTCCATTGTGTTTTATTTTCATGGTTTTTTCCCCAACATACTCTGGGATTCACTCAGGTGAACCAGTCCATGCCTGCTACAATGTTGTAGTTTATGTTGTTCATGACAAGTCCTTTGATGGACGTTTGTATGCCTTGGAGGTCAATTCTGAAGGGTGTTGTTTTGCCTTCAAGTAGAACTTTTGACTTGTCTGCCATTCTGGTGTATTTGAAGTTGGATTTGACAACTGGTATTTTGTACTTGTTTACAAAAGGTTTGCTAACCATAGTGTGTTGTGCACCAGAGTTGAATAAAAAATTTATGTGTATGAGATTTGTAAGTGCATGGATAGACAAGAAGTTGTGAGCGATCTTTAATTTTTATGTTCATAAAAATGGAGGATTGTGGGACACGTGGGATGCAAGCAGCAAAGTTTGTGCCTTGGTACTTCTTCTTGTTGTGTTGGGGGAGACAGGGGCACTTAAGCCTGTTCCCCCTCTTCTTTTCCCTGTTCCTCTGTTTTGAGACCTTTGAGGTCAGAGAATGTGGGATCAGATTCATAGCAGGTTGCTACTTCACCCTTTTTAACTTTGGCAGTGTCCTCTTTCTTGGGACAGGAGCAGTTTGCACTTTGGATACAATTGCCATTGTTACAATTGGAGTTTTCTCTGCCATTGCCATTGCCATTTGAGGAGCAATTGCTGTTGCATACAGCATATTCCTTATTTGCGCGTTTTTCTGCGCGCTTGGCTTCAGCAATGAGCGCGGGCATGGATGTGTTAGCCTCTGTGCGGATGAGGCCAGCAACAGAGGGTTTCATTCTATTGATGAATGAGGCTCTAGTGTGTACGTTGTCAGCTTGTGCTGGGTTTTGAATTTTACAGCGTATTTCCTTGAATTCATTTGTGTAAGCTGTGATAGTGATCTTCTGAGGAAAATCACTGAGCTGTATTGCAATGTCTTGGAGAGATTCAGTGACGCAAAAATTGTGGGTGATGTTGGCTTTGAACTCTTCCCAGTTGTCAAGCTGGTCGTCAGTTTGTGAGCTAACCCAGGTGGCAAACCAGTTAGCTGTGGCCTTGTATAGGCGCTTGCTGGCTTCTTGGACCCATTTTTTGTGGGGAATGCGGCTGGCGCAGAGTTTTGCGGCTGAGTGGTCTAGCCAGTTGATGATGTTTTCTTTGTTTTTACCAAAGAACTTGTCAATACCAATGTATTTGGTGTTGGTAACTTAGCCTGCAATAGGCGGTTGTGTGTTTGTTTGTGGTTGTAGAGAGCAACTGTATTGAATTATCTTGGCACATGCTTTGGGCATGACCAGGCCTTCAAATACGGTGCATCCACTAGGAATATCTTCATCAATGTCATGGGCGCGGAAGTACGTTTTCCAGGTATCCTGGGATGTGGCCTGGTTGAGTACGTGGGTGAAGGTGGGTGGGTTCTGTTCAGTCATTTTCTCTTTCATTGGTGTGGTCAAAAACCGTAGTGCTACCAGTGATAAGGAGCGCCTTTTGGGGAAGCTTCACATATAGAATTAGGAAGAGAAGAAGTATATTTTATTGGATAATATTTTAGACTTATATAGCTTTAGCTGTGGCAGGGATTTTAGTTGGATCAAACCCAGGGGCTGGTCATGTGCTGGATGGGTTCAAGTCGCTGGATACCTGGGCAGGCATATGATATTGGTTTGTTGCCATTTCTGGTATGTCAAATGGTATATTGGAAAGGCACCAAATCAGGCGATGACTGGATGTTAGGTGTGATGGCAATAGCCGGAATACTCGTACATCCAGACCCTCGACACTTTGTTGGTGGTTGATCATTGATTCTATGGGGATTTGGGTGGTTATCCCCCACCATGTGGAGGCTGCTTGGTACCATCTGTTGATTTCTGTTAAAGATCCCTGTTGGTTGGCTAGCCATATAATGGGGGCAGGAAGATATCCCAGCAATTGTTTCCCTGTTAGCTGGCTTGCTGTCCAATTTGATCCAGCTAGAACTTTCTCCAGATGCAACCCTTTAACTTTGCTGCAATAAAGCAATTGAGGGTAGGGATAAGAGGCCCCGCTTTATAAAAACCAACGACTAAACCTTTTAATGCTCTTGCTGTCCAATTGATCCAGCTAGAACTTTCTCCAGATGCAACCCTTTAACTTTGCTGCAATAAAGCAATTGAGGGTAGGGATAAGAGGCCCTGCTTTATAAAAACCAACGGCTAAACCTTTTAATGCTCTTGCTGTCCAATTTGATCCAGCTAGAACTTTCTCCAGATGCAACCCTTTAACTTTGCTGCAATAAAGCAATTGAGGGTAGGGATAAGAGGCCCCACTTTATAAAAACCAACGGCTAAACCTTTTAATGCTCTTGCTCTATTTTCTGGCAGTAAACTTAATTGGCTTTTAAAAAGGTAAAGGTCTGAAATAAGGCCCCTTAAAGACAAAAAGATAAAAATAGTTACATATTTTAAGGATAGCTTTTATATATTTAAATAGAATGTATTTAAAATTTGCTCCATTGTAAAGCTAAAAGGTACTGGTGAAGAAAATCATAGCTGGATTGAATCTGATGGAGAATCAGTGGCCAAAAAATAGTTGCTGGGATATCTTCCTGCCCCTCTGTTTCACTCCTCCGGGTACTGGCCCTGCCTGATTGGGCGTTTATGGGGATTGGTTCATTGATTCCTGGCTCTGGAGGGTGGTGCAAGCTCTGGGGCCCATTTGGTGGCATTTGGACCCCCAATCCCTTGACTACTGGGGGATTGGGCCAACCTAAACCCTCTTCAACAGGCTCCATAATGTTTTTGATAGTTCTCGGGGTCAATTCCCAAGTGCATTGATTCTATTTTTGAGAGGAATGGTGAGGTCAATCTCAGAGAGTTTAGTCAATGGAGCAATCATGTGATTGTGCAATTGTTTGATTCCACATTTGCAAGCCTTTGAACCAACATACAATAGCACTCTATCAGGCTCATTTTGGGCCCTAGCACTGATAGTTAATCTTTCAATGGAGGGGATCAGATTCCACACAGGATGGACCTTGCTTGGGGCTCTGGTTGTCAACTTGGTTGGGAAAGCTGCCCTCCACGGGGAGGTTTCCTCTTATCCTGATGACTCTGGGGGAATGACTTCTCTCTGGCATGGCGCCTGGACCCTGTGGTCCTTGTTGCCAACCATATTCATATTATTGGTATTCTTGTCCTGTCCCCCAAGCTACCCTTTTTCAAAAGAAGTTATCGGGTTTCTTTCCAGAGTCTCTGGCAGGTTTCCTTATTTGGGCTCCCTTTTCCCAGGATGTGGACTGGTACCCAAACTCTACCGATTATAACCTGACAATGTGAGGGTGATCCAAGGGGATAGTTGATAAGCAGTGTAGGATTAGTGGAGGTTTAGGTTGGGTATCGTTGCGTAAAACAGCTTGGAGTTGATCTTCAGTTAATATTGATTTATGATGGGATCTAGAGAAACCTTGGGGTTGGCTCCGCGACTTCTAGGGCGATGATTCGTTAGGAAATCTCGCGCTTGCCAGCGGGGCTAAAGCCCCAGAGTGAATCCTGCCGGGCTGGGAAAGGCAACAATGTCGCGTCTGAATTTTTTTCTGGCCAATAGGCTACATCGCCAGGATCATAGATCAGCCCACATTTTCACCCCGTCTGATGTAAATGCTAGGCTGGACCAGGGTTTTTTTTTGAATGGATGGATTGGCAGCATTACCCATTGCTTCAAAGAGGTGGATCAAGCCTTAGCTTCGATGCAGTGAGGAAGTTGGAGCTCAAGTGCCGATTGAAATCAGGTGGGGTATGGCACCACTAAGATAAGGCTTTATTTGAGGGTTCAATGGCTTTATCTTTGGATGGGGTGCTCAAAACGGGTTCGAATTTTCACCCATGGGCTCGAATCTGGTTGGGTTTCGTTCAGGGCTTATATGCGATGCGGTGGAAAGTTGGGAGCCCTGGTATAGGGTACCATGGTTTAATCTCGCGTTTGAGAAAGTGGATTTTAGTTTACAATTTATCTTTGCGGTAAACCAAGTCTACACGCGAATGAAGCGTTCTATACTGGTTATGCCCAGTTTTAGGAATAGGACGGGAACCTAAGCAATAATACATTTAGGGCTAAGTTATTACGTCATATCTTGAATTTGATAATGAAATGCACTTTTTGGATCCAAGGGATGAAAAATCGAGAGCCAAAGCATGCTTGTGCATGCACTTTAAGAAGTTTGAGTTTAAAATAGGCCATCTAAAACTTTGACATTCGTTTTATTCTGTGGATGATGGCGTTTGAAACGTTCAAGTGGAGATTGCTTTAATAATCCCGATACCGCATGGATTTATGATGTAATGGGTGTTGATTTTTAATCTAATCTTTTTAAAAGATTGACAATGTAATAGCACCTAGCAGTTTGTCCACAGAAGCTCCAAAGAATCAGCCTTTTGCTTCAAAAAAATAAAATTAATAATTTTTATTAGGGGTGTGATGAAGGAGTTGATTTTCATGAATAATGTTCATGAATAACATAGTACAGGGTTGGTGAGGTTCAACCAATCAGTTTAAAAGAAGAGTGGGACTAAACCAATTGAATATATAGCAGCAGATGCCCAGATGAAATGCAACTATGTTTTACATGTTCTTTAAAAGGGCTGCATTACACGTAGGAGCAGATGGATTAAAAGTAGGGTAATGTGTGTAGCTTTGACATGCAGAAAGAGAAGTTGATCGTGCTCATTACGGGTATAGGGGCGGTAAGCCTGATGCTGATAGGCATGGGTATATCGCTCTGGAAGACAAAGGGACAGCCCACACAGGCCTCCAGTCAAGCAGAGACGGCGGCAATTGTTGGCGGGAGCAAGACGGATTTGGCATACAACTGGATAGCGTCGCTAAGCTACAACGGCATCCACAGGTGCGGAGCGATGCTTGTCGGAACAAACACGGTGATAACCGCCGCCCACTGCAAGGACGGCGACTTGGACAAGTGGGCCCTTCAAGTGCCCAAATCCAAAACCATCTTAACCTCGGCTTCAACGTTCAAGATAAAGCAATGGAAGAACCATCCCAAATACCACCACGAGAACTACTCCTACGATGTGGCCATCCTGAAGATACACGGGAACTTCCCCCTGCCGACAAGGTCATCTTCGCAACCAAGCTCACCGCCAAGAATGCCACCGTTGCAGGATGGGGCTCCGTCAAAGAACAAGCGCCTGGCTTCGCAAGCGACGATACCACTACAGAGCTGCACACCGCCACCGTGCCCATCGTCGACAAGTCCAGATGTGAGGCCATCGAGAAGAAGAAGATCGCCGATACCTTGTTTTGTGCCGGCGACTGGGATGCAATGATTGATTCGTGTACTGGCGATTCTGGCGGCCCCATCTTCATCCCCAGCCATCCTCCCACTCTGCTTGGACTCGTCGGTGGGGGGGAGGGATGTGGTTCATGGGAAACCCACGGCAAATACACCTACGCCAAGTACATCCCCGAGCTCCTGGGAGCAGAAGATCTAGCCATCCAAAATACAACACTGCCGCCAAAGACCAGCTCATCAATCACCAAAACAATACCTGAGACAAAGCTACCTGCTGAGACATCGCCAAAAACCAAAACAAGAGCACCAAAGACAAACCCCAAGCCATCTACAACGACAATGCCAGCTCCAGTTACCAAAACAAGAGCTAAGAAAAGGACAAAAACAGGCGTACCAAAGTCAAAACCCAAGCCATCTACAAGGACAGTGTCAGCTCCAGTTACTAAAACAAGAGCTAAGAAAAGGACAAAAACAGGCATACCAAAGTCAAAACCCAAGCCATCTACAAGGACAGTGTCAGCTCCAGTTACTAAAACAAGAGCTAAGAAAAGGACAAAAACAGGCGTACCAAAGTCAAAACCCAAGCCATCTACAAGGACAGTGCCAGCTCCAGTTACTAAAACAAGAGCTAAGAAAAGGACAAAAACAGGCATATCAAAGTCAAAACCCAAGCCATCTACAAGGACAGTGTCAGCTCCAGTTACTAAAACAAGAGCTAAGAAAAGGACAAAAACAGGCGTACCAAAGTCAAAACCCAAGCCATCTACAAGGACAGTGTCAGCTCCAGTTACTAAAACAAGAGCTAAGAAAAGGACAAAAACAGGCATACCAAAGTCAAAACCCAGGGCAACTACAACAACAATGCCAGCTCCAGTTACCAAAACAAGAGCTAAGAAAAGGACAAAAACAGTCATACCAAAGTCAAAACCCAAGGCAACTATAACAACAATGCCAGCTCCAGTTACCAAAACAAGAGCTAAGAAAAGGACAAAAACAGGCGTACCAAAGTCAAAACCCAAGCCATCTACAAGGACAGTGCCAGCTCCAGTTACCAAAACAAGAGCTAAGAAAAGAACAAACACAGGAGCAATCAAGACCAAAACAAGGGATAAGAGCAGAGCATTCAAGTCAACCCCCAAGCCATCTACAAGGATAATGTCAGCTCCAGGGACCAAAACAAGAGCCAAGAAAAGGAGAAAAACAGGATCATCAAAGACACAGACATGTACAAGGCAGACTAAAAATGACATCCCTGCCTGTAGCCCACCCAAGCTCCAACGTGCCAACCCCAAATATTGACAGCAAACTGGAGCAGCCCACCTCCCTTCTTTAAGCTAAGCGGTTTCCGCCCACCGATAGATATAAAAACATACCTGATCCCACAATGTGATATATCTTGTTGGATCTTTAGGTTGAGATCCCCCACCGCCTATCCAACTTAAAAAACCTATTTAAACTTATCTTATTACTAATTAAACCCTTATAACCTTTAAAATTGAATTCCCAAATATAAACTCCAGATCTGATAAGCTAACCAGTACCGTCAGGTTTAGCAAATATAAAACCAACTAATTTAAAGCTTCTATGCCATATTCCAATCCCAATAAAGATTTGGAGCTGACCTTAATATAAAAATCACGCCACTGTGCAGCAAGATCTGGTGAGTGGCCACCCTGATGGGATACCTCAAGTCTCTTTTAACCGGCTCCAGGTGCCCAACATACCGGCCTGAGCTATTGGGGGTTAGGGCGGGGGTGGATCTGAAACGGTGGCAGGTTTATAAAAAAATAGCAGCGACAGAAATCACTGGGTAGTTTGAAGGAGTCTCCAAGCGGTGGGGATACACACCCAAATCTATGGCAACTATGGTAAGTTTGACTCCCTGGTACTTGACAAAGTGTCGAGTACCAGAGAGTCAAGTGCCGCATATGTGAATCTATTAGTATTTTTGGCTTAACTGATTTTAAGCTAATTTTTCTTAGTAATATAGGGGTTTGAAACCAAAAACCGAGTTTAAATCATTCAAATTCAACTCCGTTTAATAATTTGATTAGCTAAAATACTAATTCAATGGGTAATTTATAAGTAAATTTGCTAGCAAAAATGAAAATACCTGTATTTGCCACTCTAATAAAGTGGCCAGTTTGACACTTTTTAAGCCAAATCTTAATTTTATTAATAAAATACATATACACTTACATAAAATTTGTTATTTACTATTATATTTTTATTATCAGTGTCCATAGTCCTTGATTAAGCTCCCAAGCACCACTATACTGGATTTAGTGGTATAGTCATTAATCAAATACCCTACTTGTTTTACATAATGTCATTTCTGGGGTTGTGGATTAAGTGGTGCCATATAATTTAAGCCCAATTCATTAAGAGATTTCATATGTAATTTATAAAAAACGGAAACTCAACTCCCCCTCTGTTTGACTCTATCCACTTGCCACATGATTGGTTTCAGATTTAACTAATCAAAGGACAGAATTAAGGCTAAATTCATAAGTGACAAACTATGAGCGCCACTTGACACCCATCCACTCGACACTTTAACTAGGGGATTAGTACAGAGAGCTTCCTAACATTTTAACCAACACTACAGTAAATAAATCACTCCCAGCTCCTAACAGCATACCTTAATCACTAATAAACACCTTCCTACTCATTTACTTTTTTGACTCATGTTGTATTTTTTATTTTTGAGCATATGAAACTGCCTTGCTTTTGGGTTAACTTTCAAATCTGTTTTAAATCTAAGCAAGTTTTATATGTAAAAAGCATAGTAAATTTGATTTTTCTGCTTGACTCTTGCATACTCAACAGTGAGAATCCAGCTTTTCCCAGCTGATCAACAGTGCCAAACTTGACACTTTACTATGTTTTGAGTTTTCAACTCCCAATAAAAAATCCACATAATATATATATATTTCTTTTTTGCAATTATAATTTACTACTCTTCCTGCTACTCCCCATATAACTTTTATATACTTTTTTATTTTTTTATTATATTTTTTCATTGATTTAGCACTACAATGTTATGCTGAACCTAACATCTTTGATGTTTCATCATAAATTCACGTATTTTCTATGCTTTAACCTTTATATCTATACTTTGAGTTTCTATTTTGCTTCTATTTACTTTGTTACTTTTTTTTCTTGGTAAATAAAGCTTTATTTGCATACTTTTTATTAAACTTTTGCTTTGCTTTACCTCTTTGTGTTTAAAATATCTTCTCAATCATTTTATTTACAAAACTAAACATTTCTTTAGCCAAGCTCATCTAAATCCAACAAGCCTACCAAGCATCAAGCCTCCAAGGGCTCCAAAGAAACTTCCTCCACTCCCAAGCGTGCCAAGAAGCCTGCAAAGGCAAAGCCTCCAACCCCATCTCCTCCCACCCCATCTCCTCCTACTCCCCCCTCCACCCTCATCTTCCATATCCCATTCACCTTCCCCCAAAAATTTCTCCCCAATAAATCTGATGGTGATCTTACCAACCACTCCTTTTACCACTCAGAGGCCAACTCTGAGCCAACCAAGGAGCCCACCTCTTCTTCTGGTAAGAAAAAGGAGGCATCCAAGCAGGCCTCAAAGAACCCGTCCCCTTTATCTTCTGATGGTTCTTCCCTCTTTCTCATCTGACCCCCAAGATGAGCCTGAGGAGTACTCCAAGAAGTTCAAAGCTTCTGTTCACATGGCTTGGGACCTGCTGGCCATCCACAACATTTATAATGTGGACAGAGAGTTCAAAGTTCCTAAGCGCTTCCTCTGGTACTTCCCAATTATGTCCGTAAAAGGCGGCCCTGGTTATGTTGCTGAGAACTACATTTTTAACTGTAATAATCAAAAGAACACCACCAAGAGCAAGCACTTTGTCTGTGAGGATAAGACTTGCAGGGCCCGGCTAAACACCAAGGGCTGGGAGCAAGTAACTGCCAAGAAGGGGGAGCACTCTTGTGAGCCCCCCAATCATCTTATAACCCAGATGTTAAAATGGTACCTTGTCCAGGTGGTCCCAACATCCTCTCACCTCCAGGCATCTGATCTGGCTATAAAAACCCTGCAGCATTTAAAACCCAACAATCTCAAGTTGGCGCCAACTCAAGAGCAGTTGGATAAGTTCATTAGAAACAAGAAGATTGCTGCCAATCCCCCTCCCCCAAGGCTTTGGACGTCCTCTCAGAGTTTACACTCACCCACGAGCTCAAGCAGCTTCCGAATGGGGAGCACTTCCTCCTCCATGACAATGGGCCTGCCGCCAAAGACCGCATAATCTGCTACTCAACTCAGCAGAACCTGATGGAGTTGAAAAGGGCTTTGATCTGGCTAGTTGATGGTACCTTTGCCACTTGCCCCTGGATGTTCAAGCAGCTCTGGATGGTCTATGCCCAGATTGACATCTGGGTGATTCCACTTGTGTTCTTTCTTCTTTCTGGGGCCACTGAGGCCATTTACACATGTGCGTTCACAATCCTTTGCAGCGCACTTGCCCTCCTTCCCCCCAACAACAATGATGCCAAGAAGACCCTCCCACACCCGCGCAAACCCTCCTGCCGCTGACAAAGACCAGGCCACCCTGGACTCGGAGGAAAAGGTAAGGCTCCGAGCTCTGGGGCCTCACATGTGCATAATGGACTTTGATCCTACTCAGTTCAATGAATTTGAGCAGCTGTTTAGCCAGGAGGTGCAGGGGGCCACTTCCACTTCTGCCAAGCAGTTGCTTGCAATGTGCAGGCCCATGCCGAGCTTAGTAGGTTGAGCCGGAGGGACACTTCAGACACCTGCAAATTTGTGCTGGCACAGTTCAGTGCCTTGGCTTTTTTAAAGCCAGAGCACACTGCGCAGGGGTTTGAGGTTCTCTCAAAGGATCCTTACATAGTAACACATCCAGAGTTCAAGCCTTTTCTCGAGTACTTTGAGCCCCAGTGGCTTGGGAAGGTTGGCACGCAGAGGCAAGCCAAGACCAGAGCCAAGGCCAGTTGGAATAAATACCGGGCGGCAGTGAATGGTGAGCTCAAGACCACTTTGGCGCTAGAGGCTTATCACAAGCATCTCAAGGCCAACTTTGGGCTATACCCAAAGTTTAACAAGTTCTTCTCCCTTCTGCAGCACAAGCAGGAGAAAACCATCTCCAAGCTGCGTGACTTGACCAACTGTGTCCCCCCACCAAGCCTACAACCTGCTCCCCCCTCTTCACCAAGGCCATTCAGGGTGCGGCTAAGCACAAATACAAGGCCTCTGAGCTTAAGCAACAGCTTGAGCTTACTGACACTGCCCTCCTGGAAGGGGCTAAAATGAAAAGGGGGAAGAAGGGTGAAGAGTAAACTTGCTTGCTTCTATGGGTTTAACCTTGAACTTTTTAGCTTTAATTTACACTTTTTAGTTTTGATCAATTATTTTTTTGTTTACATTTCTCTATTTTTTGATTTAATTAGGTAGTACTGAATGTTTAATTTATATCTGGTAAGTTTGAGATGAATATTTATAGTTGAAAGGGATTGAAATATCTTAATTTTTGTTAATTTACTAGTGAAACATAAGATATTCACAGTTGTGCTTATATGAACTATATCAAATAAATATTAATGTTGTAACTATGTTGTTTTAGCAGAGTTACAAGGGGAAAATATTTAGAAACTAGATAATATTCTTTATTGAGAGATAATGATTATATAGTTAATATGAGTCACAGATAACAGGAACATGATAGTGCTGATCAAACAGTGGGATGGTGAAGGGGGTGGCTTGATCCTGGTAATGAGTCAAGCACCAAAACAAGGTATCCACTGTAAGGGATCATCATTTGTTCATGTTGTTGAATTTGGCAATTCAAGTTGACTTCCTAGTCTGGCTTTGAGTGACTGGGTAATCAGATTGCAGATCACAAACCCGCTTACTTGGAACCTTGCTGGCGGGTCAAGCCTGCTGTTTTGAACCCCCCCCCCCAACTGAAGGTCAGCCTCCTCTGGGGGTAGGTTGTCAGGGAGGTTTTCAGGAGCTTGGGCGCCATACTAGACTAACTGTTGTTCTGTGGCAGGTAGGGCAGTCTTGCGTTGTCTCTGTATTGCTTTGCAAGGTCTCAGGCAATCATGGTGGAGGATTTTGTTTATGTTTCCCAGGTCCTTGCACAAGGTAAGTGTTATTTTTGTTTACCTTTAGGATAATGGCAGGGCCTACTTTTTCTGGCTGTAATTTACTCTTGTCGGTATTCATCACCCAGACTTTGTTGCCAACCTCGAGTCTGTCTTGGATGAGGATAAATGTCTTTTGCAGACGCTTGTTTTCTCTTTCTGCTTGATCACTATTGACCTCTATGACCTGGGGATCTGAACAAGGGGGGACCTTGCTTGGAATCTCCAGCTTGGGTCCTGATAGTGCTTGAATGATATTGGGCTGTGTGCCATATACCAACTCAAAAGGGCTTTTCCCGGTGGTTCTGTTCACACAAGTATGGCATACAAGTAGTGCAGTTGATAGCTGCTTATACAAGTCTTCAGGTCTCCTGGCGGTGATCTTGGCCAAGGCTTGCACAAGGCTGCCATTTAGCCGCTCCACACGTCTATTGGTCTGAGGGTGGTATGGTGTTGTCACGGTGTGCTTGACCCCATTCTTGGTGAGGTATACGTTGGTGTCTTCAGAGGTCAATTCTTTGCCTCTGTCAGTTATCAGATATTCTGGCTTTCCAAACTTTCAGATTATTTCTTTTCCTATGAACTGTCACACGTCATTGCCAGTATGTGTCTTTACTGCTTGGGCTACTAGCCATTGTGTAGCAAAGTATATTGCAGTGATGATGTATTTCTTATCATTATGTTTCCCTGGCATGGGGCCAACAATGTCTAGGGCCCACACCTTGAAGGGTAGTTGCGTGTGGATGGGTAGTACTGATTTTGGTGGGGTTTTGCTTTTTGCAAGTTTCTTGCATAATTTGCATTAGTCTAGGGCTTCTTGAATGTTGCGGTACAGGGTTGGATACCAGGCCTTGTGTTTACAGAACTCATATAGGTTGCAACTTTTGGTGTGGCCTAGGTCTCTATGGTAATGTAGGATGGTGTCCACTCGCGGGTGTGTGGGGATGTAAGTGATAGTAGTTCCATCAGACATTTTTTGGTGTAAGGTTCCATACACATCTGCAAATAAGTGCTTGTTCTTAATGACTGTTTCTTTTGTTATGTCAGCTGTGCCAGGGGGAAACCTTTGTCCTTTGTCCAAATTATCAAGAGAGGCCAGTCTGGGTCAAGCCCATTTTCTCCTCTTGTGGCAGGAACTACAGGCACAAGAGAGCGTCCGCCATGGCAAGTTCTGGACCAGGTTTGTATTGTATGAGCATATTGAACCTCTCTAAGAGTTCCATCTAGAAGGCTTGACAGAAGGATAGATTTGCTTGAGTTTTGAAATATATGAGCAACTTGTGGTTGGTCAGTGCTGTGATTCTTCCTGTTGTTTTAGATAACAGCGCCATTTGACTAGGCAGTGTACAATGGCCAACAGTTCTTTGTTGTGGATAGGATATTGACACTTGCCATCTGTAAACTTTTGTGAATAATAAGCTACAGGCAGGAAGTCATCATTATTGTTTTTTAGTTGTAGTACTCCCCCATTGGATGCATCAGAGGCGTTGGTTTCCATTTGGTATTCACAGTCATGTTTGGGGTATTTCAGGATAGGAGCTGTTGTGAGTTTCTCCTTGAGACGTCTAAAACAAAGCTCACATTGGGTAGCCCACATAAACTTGGATTTGGCACCAGTTATGGAGGATAAGGGGGCAGTCAAGATGCCACAGTCATGTATGAAGCGGCATACATAGGCCACCATCCCCAGGAAGGTGCAGAGTTCCAACCTATCCTTGAGTGGTGGCATCTTGCAGATGGTCTTTATCTTTTGACTGTCAGGTTTTATGCCATCTTTTGAGACTATGTGTCCCAGGAAAGGCAGTTGCTTGTGGAAGAACTTGCACTTGGAGGGCTTGGCAAGCATTTTTTGTTGTGCCAGGGTAGCAAAGACTGCCTCTAGGTCTTTGTTGTGAAGTTCTATCAAGAAACTATAAACAATGATGTTGTCTAGGTAGACTAAGGCATGCTTGCCTATGTGTGGGGCAAACAACTTGTTCATGAAGGTCATGAAGGTTGAGGGAGCGTTTGTCATACCAAAGTTGAGTACCACACACCTGTTTGAGCCATATTTAGTGCAAAAGGCTGTTTTGGAAATGTCTTCCTCCTTAATACAAATCTGATTGTAGCCTGCGGTTATGTCAATCTTGAAGAAGAATGTGGTTCCACCCAAGGTGTCAAAGAGTTTGTCAATAAGTGGTAATGTGTAACAATTCTTGAGGGTAACTTTGTTTAGGGCTTGGTAGTCAGTGACTAGGTGCAGGGTATCATACTTCTCAGGCATAAAGAATACAGCGGCCCCAAAGGGAGATTGTGAAGGGTGGATAAGTCCTTTCTCCAATGCTTCCTTGAGGTAGACACATAGGGCATTGTCTTTGTTTGGGGTCAGCCGGTAGATAGGTTGTGCTTTGGGTACAGCCCCTTTGAGTTGAATGTAATGTTGGATGTGTTTTTCCAGGGGCAACCCAGGTAGAGCCTCATTGAAAATTTCTGGATGGTAGGCCACAATTTTGAAATCCTGAGGCGCGAAGGTGTCCTGGTGTTCTTTGAAGTGTATGATCTGCTAATGGCAGGAGTCTAGTCAATTGGCTTCAGGTTTTCTCTTTTGTCCAGGGTCTCTATAATGTGCACAAAGACGTAGTTGCGTAGGAGTTAGTCCAATGAGTCAGGGTAGATCTTGTGGTTGACGTCTTCACCCTTGATGGTCAGTACCAAGGTCGCCCATTCTACATGAGGGGTTGTTCCTTTGTAACCAGTCCAGTTCCAGTAAAATTCTAACCCGGGAAAAAAATGACAGGGCATTGGATAGTGAAATGCAGGTTCTTGAGCATGAAAGAGAATGGGCAGCTTCCTTTGTTACAGCAATGTGATGTTCATCAGCCAAAACCATGTTTTTAATCCACAAAAGATTAGTGGCTAGCTTGAACTTGTCCACAAAGCTGCTGTTGACTAAGGTTTGATCCATGCCTGAGTCCAGGAGTGCTGAGCCTGTGTAACTACAAAAACAGAAAGGATAGGCCATCAGTTTATTGGGATGTCTGGCAATAGTGTACAGTAACGGGTCTTCTGAGGGTACTTGGATCATTGGACACTGGTCCACGTCCTCAGGTTAGTACTCATCATTGAGCAATTCAGGAGTTGTGCGGGGGAGAGTTTGGCTTGCTTAATGCTCTCCTTGAGCTTTTCCCTTGTCTTGGTTGCCCTGTGTGGCAGTGACACAGAAATGTGTACAATTTGACTGGCCATTGTTCCCACTTCCATGTCCATTTGAACCTGCGGGCTTATAACTGGTGTTGTTCCTGTTGTTTCCAGGGGATGGTTGAGTGGAACACCGGCCTGTGTGAGAGTCTTTGGGTCTCTCTCATTTCCCAGTTTTTGCCTTGTGAAGAGTGTTGGATGTTTGTTCTGCTTTCTCTTCCTTGCAATACAGGCTCTGTAGATTGATCACCTGGTCCAGGCTCATGTGTCTAATTACATGCAATTTGAGGGCATTGTAGTACATGAGGTGCGTGGAAGGGGTTTCAAAGGCCATGTTAGAGGGTGCACGTAGTCAGAGTTCCTTGTAGGTGCAGGTGAGTTCCTTCACAGTGCCCATCTGGGACAAGTTCTTTACTTGATGTATGATCATGAGTGTGGTGTTCTTAAGCACAAATCTTGCCAATAAGTCTTGTTTGAAGGTATCCCAGTTCTTCTTGGTATGTTCTTTATGCCATTTGTTGCACCAGGTGCCAGCGTTAAGGTCAGTTGGATGGAGATTTCTGAAATCCAAAATTGCTGCAGGTATTCCATCTGGGCCAGCTTGCTCTGGGTGGACTGGATCCATGCAGCAGCGTTGTCATTGTTGGCCCCAGAAAAAGGTTCCAAGGCAGCAAATTGGAGTCTTTGGGCTACGTAGGCAGGCATGGTGTTTTTGTCATTTGTTTATGGGATGGTGGCAGCCGTCTGGAAGAACCCTTGTGCAGACATGGTGTTGAAGGCGGGTAATGGAATCACTGTGTTCTGGTAAAGGACAAAACCATCAGGTATCTCAGCACCAAGGGTGTACAGAGTCCAGTCCAGCAGAAGGCAAGACATGATTCTGTCAAGGATTTGTTGGCCGCGCAAGTACAAGCAACAGGCAGAATTTTACAAGATGTGGTAGGATGGAGAACCTACCTGTGCTACTAATGTTGTAACTGTGCTGTTTTAGCAGAGTTACAAGGGGAAAACATTTAGAAACTAGATAACATTCTTTATTGGGAGATAATGATTATATAGTTAATGTGAGTCATGCATAACAGGAACATGATAGTGCTGATCACACAGTGGGATGGTGAATGGGGTGGCTTGATCCTGGTAATGAGTCAAGCACCAAAACAAGGTATCCACCACAAGGGATAATCATTTGTTCATGTTGTTGGATTTGGCAATTTGAGTTGACTTCTTAGTCTGGCTTTGTGTGGCCGGGTAATTGGATTGCAGGTCACAAACCCGCTTACTCAGAACCTTGCTGGCGGGTCAAGACTGCTGTTTTGATACTAAAACTAGATAAGATAGGTTTTTTTGAACCAAAGGTTCATAAAACTTTAATTATCAAGATTGACAATATGGTCATCCCTATACTGAAAGGGTCCTTATACCCAGTGATTTTGCTTCTTTAATTTTTGTAGACTTCAGGCTCCTGGGCAATTTGCTGGAAGGGCATGGATCTTGGCTTAGGGTTTTGAGGGTGGCAGATCCTGGTTGTGCTTGCTCTGGTAAACAGAAGTGGTTATGCTTTTTTATGCCACTACTGTTTACTATGCCACCTGAGACAGCCAATTGCATTGCCCATTATAGACAGGAGATTGGCAGTAGCTGGTGCTCATTGGTGGGGCTAGTAGTATGCTTTGTCTTGACCTCCTTTTGGTAATACACAACCTCTGCGTAGGTCTGGGTCTTTAGTGGCGCAAGGTTGGCAACAATATGGTGACTATTTGGGGAATCTCCTTTGGCAAGCTGGCGGGTTGCGGGGTAATTCAATAACTTGATTCTGTGATTCATCAGTTCAGTGGGTCCCCATTATCCTGGGAGACTTGAGTTGTCTTCAGAGGTTCAGGGTTCACTTCCCAGGGTTTCAATACAAGTATTGAAATGTCATTAAGTACAGTATACCTTAATTTCCTGAAAAGATAAGAGAGAGCTTTCTTTTAGTGAAAATGAAAGGAATGCTTGAAGATTATAAAAGCCAACACAAAGGTAGATAAACTTGTTGTTATTTAGTGTAAAAGTTCCTCTCATATAGTAAAATGGGAGTAGGGATTGTTCACTAGGTAGACAAGGAGGCTGGTTGGGTTTAGAATTGTATCAGAATCAGAATAACTAAGGCAATACAATCTGGAATGTGTGGACATTGCAGTCAACTTGCTTAAGGTAAGGATGAGACTGTTGAAGCCAAAGGTAAACCCAACTAGGTCTTCACAGGTATCACAATTTGCGGGCCATATCAAAATATCATTAATAGCACAATTTACAACACAGAGGGGCTGGTCAGACATAAGGAATGATGCTCAGATGGCAGATAACAAGAATAAAATATGAAGCAATTGTGAACCCCAATGGCTCATAAATTTTCTTTATTTCATATTGGCAATAAAGCCTAGCACTGGACTTACAGATTCATATAGCGCTTCCTCAACAGGATTTTTTAAGAGGTCAGGGATTAGAAAGTCAGATATCTGAGAATTGGTCAAGCAGGCTGCCCAAGCTTTTGGATTTTCAAGATGATACTGGGGCAGGGTGATATTTTATTACCAGGTTTATCAGGATAATAGTTTATTTTGAACTGCTACCATGGAGAAATTTCACTTGCATCAAGATATTTTTTAACTTGCCCTTTTGCAGCTATATTCCGTTATTGATTTCAGATTATTTTAAAACTAAGTTTATTTAGGACTTTTAAAAAAGTCTCTTTTTGGGTTCCAAGCCCTGATCTTAACACTAATAAGTTAGTTAAGTCTAAGCTTAGCTTTTTCAACACTCATAATTAAAATCTGATGGCTTTTGCTTAGGTTTGGTTTGTCCCCATACTCCACATCTGTCTTTTCTCTAACTCTGCCTCCATCCTGGAAAGCAGGAGTTTCTGTAGCTCCTTGGGAGTTTCTTTAACCTCTTTTGGATAAGCTGCTTCCAATCTGTTTACCCCTAAAATTTAAGCAGTTACTGCTTAGAAATGTGGTACAGTAGCTTTAAAAGCTTTGGTTCCAAGAAAAAATACTTCAGATTAAAAATAAACTCAGATTCAAGCAAAATCCAACTATATGTGTAAAAATACCCTCTGTTAACAGGTATTTTTGGTGTTGATGGACAGAATGGGTCAACAAACTGTTGTAACATCTTCTATTACTCCTTCTTGGGGAATTAACACCCCAAGTAGTTCACCTAATGAGTCACCAAATGGCTCACCAACTAATCATTAAGCCAGGGCGCCACTATCATTTGACCATCTATTACAGGTATCAAACATTTCAAATCCTAAGCAGAACACAGCTTAAATAAGCCTCATGACTTAAGAGGAACATTACTCAAATAAGCCCCATGACCTCCATGACGTAAATGGACAGTAAATGGCTTCTCATGATACTATATAATACCCTATATTCATATCAAATAAAGTATCATTCTCTTATTAATCTTCCCCTTTGTCTCATTATTATACTTCCCAGAAGTATATACTTGACAATACTATATATTATCTTACATTCATAAATTAAGTATCATTCTCTTCTTTATTTTCCACTTTATCTTGTTTATTATACTTCCAAGAAGTATATAATCACCAGTGGTAGCACAGGTAGGTTATCCACACCTACGCAACTTTAAGGAAAAATTCCTCCTGAGAAAAGGATCCAACAAATGGCCATCCCTGCAGGCTGGAGAGACTACAAAGAAGGACAAGACGTCCCTACAGGCTTCACCATATTCAACAACATCCTTGTCCCCACCAAAAAGTACAACCTTCTCCACACCCGTAGAATTCTGAACCTGGCTCCAACCTCTGCAACCCTGCAGGTGCCTGAGATACCCAATATTGTATTTCAACTCCTACACCAGCAGAAATTGGGATGTTTCCAGGATTATGCCGCAAAAACGCCACCCTCTGGATCAATAGCACACAAAGAAAATTTACACAAGTAGACTACCACCAGCAACTCTTGACCAGCAAGATTGCCCTAAATGTCACAGGAACTGCCTCACATTTTTTAAGCAAATGACTAGACCAACACCCCAACCAGGAAGAGAACTGGTATGTGTTCAAGGCTGTGTTCCTTGAGAAGTTCTCTATGAAAGACTCTGATGTGGTGATCATGACAGAACTTGGAACATTTAAAATGACAGGAACTATCAAGGAGTACATTGCATCATATAAAGACCTATGTGACCAAACTCCCAACACCATCAACTTTGATGAACCTGGACCACAACTGGACTTCTACAATGGCCTCCCCACCCACATTAGACGTCAGTTTGACATGAAACCCTGCAAGAACCTTAAGGATATGTTTCAGGAAATAAAGCTCACAGCTCAAAAATCTGACAATCTACATGCAACAAATAATTAGAAACAGAGCCCCACAGCAAGAAAAGATCCCCAATCAAACAAGCAAAAACAACTGAGCTAATAACACCCATCCTCAAAACGGGAATCACACTGCACAATTCAACCAGGAAAGCACCGAAGATACTGATAAGGAGCGCCTTTTGGAGAAGCTTCAAATATAGAATTGAGAAAGAAGAGAAGTGTATTTTATTGGATAATAATTTAGACTTATATAGCTTTAGCTGTAGCAGAGATTTAGTTGGATTAAACCTAGGGATTAGTCATGTGTGGGATGGGTTCAAGTCACTGGATACTTGGACAGTTATGAAATATTGCTTAGTTGCCATTTCCAGTATATCAGACTGTATATTGGGAGGGCACAAAATTGGGAAATGGCTGGATGTTAAGTGAGTTGGCAGTAGCCAGAATACTTGTACATCCAGATCCTTGATAATACCAACAAGGATGAAAAAGCTCAGGGGAGTGCTTAGGCAAGCCACCCTCCCTTAATCTAAAAGACTTTTACAGGGGCCAATACATGGATTCAATCACCATGATCCAAGTACCCTCCAGCAATCCTCTACTGTTTGCTGCCCAAACAGAAAATAAACTCCTCACTTATCCTTTCTGTTTTTGCAGATATCAAGGCATAGCATTATTTGACACTGGAGCAGACCAATCCCTTGTTGACAAGAAATTTGCCAACTCCATGAAATTACCCATGAACCAAAGCAACATCAAGAGAGTTGTCATGGCAGACAACCAAAGCACACCCATCACCAAAGAAGCAAGACCTTTCTGAGCCCAAATTAGAGATGTACAAACAACACTCAGTGGCCCAATCATAACAATCCCCAAGTATGATGTTATGCTTGGTTTGGATTGGATGAGAAAGACCAAGCCTCATATTGACTGAGACAGTGCTACCCTCACCATACAACGAGGAGAAGTAAACCACCATGTTTATCCAATGCATCTTGACACACTTATGAGGGACCACATGCTTGTAAAAATCATGGATATAGACCCTAGAAAAATCAATTGGAGCACCTGCATGTATGAGGTTATCTATTTTAAAAATACAGAAACCAGACATGAGAACAACTACATTTGAGACCAGCTATTCAGTGAATTCCCCTCTGTCTTCCAGAAAGCGCTACCAGGCTTACCACCCAGCTGTGGCATACAATACAAAATCAATCTCAAAGGAAGTGTACCAAAAGCACGCCCTATCTACTGCCTCACACCCCAAGAAGATGACGCACTGAAAGCTTATCTTGACAAAGCCCTCAATAAAGGACTCAATCAACCTTCAAAATTACCCTTTTGTGCCACTGTATTCTTTATAGTAAAGAAGGACAGAGGCCTTTGCCTAGTCACAGAATACAGAGTGCCTAACAAGGTCATAATTAAGAACAGGTATCCCCTGCTCCTGATTGACAACCTTTTTGACGCCCTGGGGGGTCCCAAATCTTCACAAAAATTGATCTAACAGCGGGCTATCACCAAATTTGAGTAAAACCTGAAGATATCCAAAAGACTACATTCAGAACTAAATACAGATTCTTTGAATGTTTTGTACTCAATTTTGGCATGACCAATGCTCTCAGTACTTTTGTGATCTTCATGAACAAATTCTTCAAAGAAAACATAAAAAACAAGCAATCATTTACCTGGACAATATAATCATCTACAGTCCAACTCTAAAGCAACATTAGGATACGTCTGCCTGGTCCTAAAAACCTTCAAAGAAAATCAACTCATTGTCAAACCTTCAAAAAGCAGCTTCTTTTTGTCCAAACTTCCTTTCCTTGGTCACATTATCAGCAAAGAAGGGATCAAACCAGACCCAGAAAAGATACACACCATAACTGACATTCCAGCTCAAAGGAACAAAAGCAAACTCTGTACCTTTCTGGGCATGGTGGCCTATGTTAGAATATTCATTCCTGACTGGGGTTCTCTAACTTCCCCCCTGTCAGTCATCACAGGGAAAAATAACCAAGTTTATATGAAACCACTAAGGGATCAACACTTCAGACAACTCAAAGAGTGCATGATTGCCACACCTATCCTCTAATACCCAAATCACAAAGGAGTATATGAGTTGGAAACCAATGCATCTGAGTACTACATAAAAGGGGTGTTCTGAATTCAAACTGCAGAAAAGGACTTTCTACCTGTAGCATATGATTCAAGAAAACTGCCTGATGGCAAACAAAGATATCCAATACATGAAAAAGAACTGGTAGCTATAGTGCATTACCTCATCTTGTGGCAATGTTATCTGGAAGTTGCACCAATATTCAAAGTGCTAACCAACCACAAGTCATTGATATTCTTCAAAATGCAACAACACCCATCAAGAAGACAAGCCAAGTGAATGAGTCTCATACAGAGATACCCCATGCAAAACAAGTATAAGCCAGGCAATAAAATGCTTACTGCAGATATCCTGTCAAGGCTATATAGTAAACATGTCCTATGCGCCAATGGGGACCCTAATTGGCCCATGTTAATCATGGGGAATCTCTAATAAGGGTTCCCACCTGGTACACCAATGGACATCCAAGACAAAAGTCCTTAAGAACAAAAACCTGTTCAAAAATGTATATGTCACACTATACCAAATACTTCCAAATGGGGACACTATATCTTACACCTTGTCAACACAAAAGATTGACACAATCCTCTGGTATCACAGAGACTTGGGTCACACCCATATCAGGGAATTGCACAAATACTTCAAGATCTGCTACTGGTGGACCAACATGCTAGATGATATCAGGTAAGTATTAGAACAATGCAAAGTTTGTGAGACATACGCCCAAACCAAGGCACTGTCCAAGTCAATAGTACCAGTGTCTATCACACAACCCTTCAAGGTGTGATCATTGGATATAGTAGGACCAATGCATGGAAAAAACAAAGGCAAAAAGTACATAATGACAGCTATTGACTATGCCACCAGATGGCCTGTGACACAAGCCACAAAATAACACAAAGGCAACAATGTGAGACGTTTTATTGGGAAGGAGACCATAGCCAATTTTGGAAAATCCAACCTCCCAATCACAGATGGGGGCACCACACTTAATGCCATTGACACCAATATCTACCTTGCCAAAAACAGAATAAGACACATCACTTTAATCCTGTACCACCCACAAGTAAATGGACAAGTAGAACAACTAAACAGCTCACTAGTGGAGGCCCTCAGTAAGTTATCTTCTAACAATCCAAAAGCCTGGGTTAACATGCTGCAAACAGCACTCATGGTATGCAGAACACAAATCAATTGAAACATGGGTAAAAGCCTGTATGAGCTTGTCTATGAGCAGAAGCCTGCCCGTGTTAGTACGGCCACAGGACCACTGTTACCTCTGCCAAAAAGGTGCCAGATGACAGTAAACCCAATGTACGCCGTGCTAGAGAGGATCAGGAAGACATGTAACAAAAAATGAGTGAAAGAGAGGAAATTTCACTAAAACAGGAAAGATTCCAAGTCAGAGACAAAATCTGAGTTATCAACTATGACCAGCATAAGCTAGACCCAGGGTTACGTGGACCAGGCATTGTCATGGAGGTCAAGCCCAATAACACTTACCTCATCAAGGGAATTGGTGCTAGAACCAAACTAAAACGCATGCACCATGACCAACTCCGCCTATGCAAAGCAAAAACAGCCCAGCACAACTCCAGACTCCCTGTTCCCAACGCCAAACTGAATCAGTACCAAGTTTGTATCCATGACACTCTTAAGAAAATCCCCAAGGTTCTACCTTCCAGTACCCCAGGGGGAGATGTTGCAACATCTTTGATTTCTCCCTTTCAGGGAATTAACACCTCAATTAGTTCATCAAATGAGTCACCAAATGGCTCACCAACTAATCATTAAGCTGGTGGAACCACTATCATTTGGCCATCTATTACAGGGATCAAACATTTCAAATCCTAAGCAGAACATAGCTTAAATAAGCCTTGTGACTTATGAAGAACATCACTCAGATAAGCTCCATGACTTCAATATTGTACATGTACAGTATGTGGCTTCTCATGATACTATATAATACCCTATATTCATATACAATAAAGTATCATTCTCTTCTTTCTTTTCCACTTTATCTTGTTTATTATACCTCCAAGAAGAATATAATTGACAACACCAACAAAGTATGCATATCAAAAATAAAAATAATCAAAATATGAGCCAAAATACACAATTCATAAACAAATGGGAGGAGTTGGCCTTCAGCGTAAATATGCTTGCTATGTGAAAAGATGGCAAAATATACTCAAGTGCGGTGAGTCAAAACCCATACCAAAAACAAACCACAATAGCAACTCAACATTTAAACAAAACCACATAGTTTTTGTGTTAAATGGACTGTATACAGGAATGATACCAAAGTATGTAAAACAAGACACAGGACATGAAACATAAATTATAAAAGATTGTGCTGGGTGTTTAAATATGGCGTAAAATATGGAGAGATGAGTGTTAATAATTCCAATGAGTCTAAAATGGGCCTTTCAAACCTAAAAACTACTAATTGAGAAAATAAAGTATCTATAAACAGGTAGTTAGGTGGGGTAGATTATAATTAAATCACCATATTCAGATAAAAAGCAAAAATCAAAAGCAGGGTGTAACTTAAATGAGCTTTATTTAGTATTTTATTACCCTATGAAATTGAACAAACACAACAACATAGTGGCAGTGCATCTGGTGTGTGCATGGTTGGGGGTGTCCCCACAGATCAAAAGTTGAGTTAGTGCAACACAAGTGCCAAAACAGGAATTTGACAGGAGAGCAGATAATATTGGTGAGGCTGCAATTACACAACCAAATCAAGTTGCACAGGGTGTGAGGGCATGGAGCATAAATATAAAGTTGAAGCTATCCAGAAAGCACACCAAGGTTGTCACGTCTAAATAAGTTAGAAACAAGGATGTTGAACTTACTTATTTGGTATTCTAATCCATTTACTGCCAGGAGTCAGTCCCAACAGCCCTTAAAGAGAAGGTTTAGCCAGTGCTTGATGTGAGATATGAGCCCTAAATAAGAGATGGCGACCAAGATGACAATGAAGGGCCTGAGTTTTATAGAACTTTGAAGGTGCAACAGGTATTAAAGAAGGGTGTGGCCTTCTACAACAAGGTGTTGCAACTGAACTAATAATAGTTCAATATTTAGATTGGGTAAAACAACAGTCCAAATAGAAAGGAAAAGAATAGGAATAAGGTATAGTTTATTGGAGAATATTGTAATTAATAGGCTATTGTTGTGATCTGAGGTGTGGCACCAAGTCACAACGGGAAATCTTAACCTTAGGATTGGATTCATACTAAGTCTTGGTTAGATGGCAGGGAAGGCTATGTGATTACCTTGTGGCCCTGGATGAATAATCTCTACTAGTTGTGGCTAGAGAGAGGTGCCAAAGTACTTGAAGACAAAAAGACAAAATTGTGAATAGAACTTTATTTTTTTGGTGAATACAGAATAGAATATATAGTGGTTGACAATACCACAAAACACTATCAGGACAGTAGGATCACTTGCCACAAGCATTAGTGGGGCAAGTGAGTTGCGTAGAATCAGGAAACTGAACAATTGAGTTTCCTGATTTGGGGCCATACTAATTTTGAGTGGCAAAAGCAAAAGAGAGAGATCTGTACTCAAAATAACCCATCAAAGGCAAAATCAAAACATGGTGAATGGCAGCATTCACAACATTGCTCCCTCTAGATTGGCCTTAGGGGGTAGTACTTGCGGAGGAACTTGGCATGCACTTGGGCAAACAGACAACCACTAGAGAGGAGTTTCACAGTGTACTCTGACCCTTGTTTGAAGGTCACTTCTAAAGGTCCAACCCATAACATATCTAGCTTGTGATTTTGTCCTCTTACTCTATGCCAATAGTAGAGAAAATGATCCCCAATGTTGAACTAAGGCAAGGGAGATTGTCCAGCATTGACAGGAGAGAGCTCAATAATCTCAGTCTTATATATAGAAGTGTAAGCCTTAGCCTTTATATCAATAATGTGGTTGACTAAATCTTTGATATGGTTATCTGGGTTCATAGCCTTATTGGAGAAGAGTAGGGGGGCTCTCAAGAGCAATATAGTGGTAGCCTCACATCTGTACAGCATAGCAAAGGGGAAATACCTGGTGACACAATGTTTACTAAGGCAATAAGCAAAGAGAGCAGCGGGTAAGTATAGATCTCAATTTGCAGTGTTGGAGTAAATGAGTTTCCTCATGATAGAAACTAGAGTCAAATTTGCACGCTCAACTGCCTCATTGGTAGAAGGATTATAGTGGGCAGAGAAAGACTGGTGAGATCCCAAGGACTTGACAACAGAGGTTATCAACTTAGCATTGAAGTTAGTCCCATTATCAGTCAATAACACTTGAGGGCAGCCATGGAAGCAGAAAATGTCTTGTAACAGAAAGGCAGCAGTTGTCTTGGTAGTGATGTCCTTAGTAGGGCGAGCTTCTATCCACTTGCTAAAATAATCAACAGCAATTAGGATAAAGCGGCAATTAGAGCAGGAGCAGGGGAGAGGCCCTATAGCGTCAATGCTAACAGTGTGAAGTGCATGGTGAGGGGGGACTAGCTTGAACTTATGAGAGGCAGCTCAAGGTTGCTGGAGCTGACAATTGTGGCAACAGGCAATGATATCTGGAATCAGCAGGCAAAGGTTTTCCCAAAAGGGGTTTCTAGAGACAGTCATAGGTCTTGGCAATGCCTCCATGACCCTTCTCCTTGTGAGCTTGAAGCACCAACAAAAGGCAAAGACTAGGCTGTAAATGAGGCAAGTATTGGTCTTGTACTTTCTTGGAGAGCTAATTGTCACAAATGAGAGTGCCCTTAGATAGCTTGGATAGGGAAGTTTGAACTTTTTCTGTCTTGCTTTCCCACAAGGAAAGATATCTAATTACATCATATAGTCAATCAGCCTCAGCAGGGTGCAGAGCAAGGATGGGCATCCTAGATAACCCATCAGCGTTCTGATGTTAAATCCTGAGACAATGTAGCACATTGAAGTTGTAAAATTGCAGGCAGAGAGCCCATCTAGATAGTTGTCCTTATGGTTCCTTAAGCTGTTGTAACCACTTAAGCAAAGCGTGGTCAGTGACAACTTTGAAGTGGGTACCATATATATAGTGACAAAACTGCTTGACTGCATGCAACATGGCAAGGCACTCCTTCTCTGTGACACTATGGTTCTTCTCATGCTTGTTCAGGACACAAGAAGTATAAGTTACAGGGTGATCCACACCCTCATCATCTAGTTGGAGCAAGATGGCCCCAATAGCCAGGTCACTATCATCAGTATAAAGGATGAATTACTTATCATAGTCAGTATACAATAGGATGGGGGCCTCTTTGAGTTTTTGTTTAAGGGTCTCACAGGCTTTTTGCTAACTAGCAGTCCATTTGAAAGGGACATTATGTAACAGTTGGACCAAAGGTTTACTTGTATTTGGCAAAGTCAGGGATGAACTTTCTGTAGTAACCCATCATGCCCAGAAAGACTTGTACTTCTCTCAGGTTGGTGGGTGGAAGCATTTTGTCAATGGCCTCAACTTTCTTGGTCATTGGGCAAATCTCTGTCTGGGTTACCTCATGGCCCAAGAACTCAAAGTGTTCTTTAAAGAAAGCACACTTAGATGGTTTCAGTTTATGACCAGTCTCTCAAATCTTTATGAATACTTCTTTGAGGTGAGCCAGGTGATCTGTAAAGCTAGCACTGAAGACCTTTATATCATCTAGGTATACTAAGACACATGAAAGCTTCAAGTCACAGAGGATGGAGTCCATGGCTCATTGGAAGGTAGATGGGGCATTGTAGAGTCTCTGCAGCATACAGTTAGGCTCAAAAAGTCCTTCAGAAGTGATGAGTGCAACTTTCTGTCTATCCTTAGGAGAGAGATCAACTTGCCAGTACCCAGATACTAGATTCATAGCGGAGAAGAACCTGGAGCTCCCAAGGCAGCAGAGAGCATCATTAATACACGGCAAGGGGTAGGAATCTTTTTTGATTAGGAGCTCAATTATTGATATTCCATCACAGTACAATGACTTCCATCATTCTTTTTCAGTATGAGCAAGGGGGAGGCCCATGGACTTTGGGAAGGAGCAAGCAGTCCAGCGTCTAGAAGTTGATTGAGCTCTTTAGACACCTGAGCATTCTCCACACAACTGCGGCAATACAGTTTAGCACGGAAGGGAGGAGCATCACCAGTATCAGTCTGATGAATGACACCTTTGGCTAGACCATAATCAGTGCTATCCTTAGCAAAGATACCTGAAAAATCATCTAGAAAATCAAGCACCTCCTTCTGGACAGGGGATAGCTGCAGGAAATCTTACGCAGTGAACAAGGATAAAACTTGGGGCTTGTCTTCAGGTAAATTTAAAACCTGGAACATACCAAAGGGATGTAGTAATAGGACATCAGACACATTCAGCAACTTGCTATAGCCAACTAACTGCCCTCTAGACACATGTATGGGGAGAGCAATCAAGTTGTCAACCAGCAATTAACAGGGTCTTTATGATAGACATCTAAAATTCCCAGGAAGAGGCAGGGTTCATTGTGACCTAGCAAGGGAGGAGAGTATAACTCTAGGAACGTGCGCTCAGGTAGCTCATATGATATTTAGGAGTCTAGGATATCTTGATATCCAGGGGGAATGGTTACAGCAGAAGTGGCCAAAAGTGGAATCCCCTTAGACGCAGGGCAAGCCATAGGAGGACACTTCACGTTGGAAAAATGGCTATAGTATTTTAGGGTGAAAACACTGGTGGGATATTCTAATGCACACGTCTTGAGGCATTTCCTGGGGATTTTAACAGGCTCTTCAAAGATCATAGGGACTTTATATCCTAAGATAGAGAGGTAGCTGTCCTTTAAGTTGATAATCCCATTATATTCCTTAAGGAATTGAGTACCAAATAGAAGTTTGTAGCTCTCATTATTCAGGACAATGGCAGGTGCATCTAAGAGTAGTTTAACAAAACTCATGGGAAGAGCATAATAAGCTCCTATAGCGTGAGTCATGGACAGCCCAGTGATAAGTTTGAGCTTCTTGACAAGCTTTGAGGAGACAACATTAAAAGGAGATCCAGTGTCTAAGAAGGCCTTGATTTTCACCGTTTGGATGGATATTTCCACACAAGTGGTAGTACAACCAAAGGATGGAAGGACTGCCAGGATGTCCTGGGCTTCTGATAGCTTTTTGTCCTACTTCTCAATCATGGAAACGTTTTTTAGACAGTCTAAAGAGGAAGTGAGACTAAAACATTCTTGAAACCAGCGTCAGCTACTTCCGCAGCTTCCTAGGACAACTCTACAAGCATGGGAGACCTCTTGGCTTGAGTGAGGTAGGGGCAAGAGACAGCCTCTTTGGCTTCAGGAAGAGGCTTAGCGGTTGTTGTAGTTTTCAAAGAAAGTAGCTTATAAGTGACTGCAATGATTTTGGGGATGGACATACTGAATACCCATAGGCATTGGGATCATCAATGTCTGAATCATCCATGTCAGAGTCTTCAGAGATGTTGTGGAACAGCAGAAGAATGGGAGGAGCCTCAGTTTCATCAGGCTCAGAGTCAGCTACAAAGGGGGAAAGGAAGGAGACTGGGAAGAATTGTCAACTGAGAGCGTCTCTGCCTCTAGGTTGACTGTTCTTTTCCTGCCTGCTCCTTGGGATCAGCTCCTTCAATACAAGGATTGGTGAAGACTCGAGAATTATGACCTATCTGGCCACAGTTATGGTAACCTTGGCGTCTAGAAAGATTTTGTGAGTTCATGGTGAGGATGCAAGGGCCACAAGAAGACAAACCAGAATTAGAGGCAACACAATTCTACCTCCAACTGCTCCATAATAGGTAAGGTGCATATCATGCAACAGTGACTTTATGCTATTCATAGAGGAAAGCATGGCCTCATGAGCCTTAAAGTGGAGACACCAAAGCTGATTAACCTTGAGGGCTTGAGCGCAAGCCATGTAAGCTTTGTGCGCTGTCAATTGTCTACTTGTTATCAGTTGCTGTCCTTCCATGTATAATCTATCTGCAAATTTAGCTAGAGTTTCCTTAGGTTTGAAAGCAATATGCATGAAGGCGTCCTTCTTCACTTCCAAACTAAGGTTGCCACCAAATTTGTTGATCAGAAGCTTCTTCATTTCTTACCAAGTATCAATGGTGGGCAACTTGGGTACTACTACCTCCTGACAGGTCAGATTCAGGCATGTTAGAATGTGTTCCTTCTTAACCTCATCAAAGGCTCTCCTCATGGAAGTTTTGTAGATAGTTAGGAAAGCTGCAATGGTAGAAGTTTTGGGGTCAAATACTTTCTTAAAGGTAGGTTTAAAGTGTGCTTTGGGAGTATGATCACCATTGATGCTATCAAGTACATTTATGTGCATGGAGAATTCTGCTTCAGACTCAGAGGGGATGCCTGGCCCACAGCTGATAAAACTCTCTTCAATAGTAGTCAAGGTTCAGCATTGCGGGCACTCATATTATTAGCTAAGGTGATCTGTTTCTCAGTAACGTCTAGGCATTGGCCCTGAGTTGTTACTACTGTGAAAAGCTCAACCAGTGGAGAGGTAAGGGAAGAACTCACTAAGAGGCAAGAGGCAAACCTGTCATTCACTGAATCAATTATTTCACTCATTTCTTGCACATCTTTATCAAGTTTAGAGTGGTCCTGTTTCAAGTGGACCACCTCATTAGCTAGAGCAATCAACTCTCTAGCACAGTGAATTCAGGGGCTCCTGAAAGGCCATAGCAGCAGCAATCTTCATTGATAACCCCAGTTGGACTAGCAGCAGTTGCCATCATTTTGCGTAAGGCAGCAACCCCTTGCTGTAGCTCAGCAACTCAAGTTGTCAAAGCAAGTACTTGAGGATCTGGCTGAGGTGCTTTGGTAGGGCAACCTTGAATGCAGGTGGTCGCTTGTAGCTCTCAAATGGCATCTCATAGCCTCTGTTCTCTATCCAACAAATTTTCAGATTGAGGAGAAGGAGGAACATCTGGCTTGGGTGTAGACAATTCATTCACTTGAGCTTGAAGTTTGGTAATGGCAGAGGCAGTGGTAACCCTTTCTTGATCAAATTCTTCACTGAGCTTGCAAAGGCCTCTAGCATCAAGTTCTGCTACTTTTTGCAGTTAATTGAATGAGTAAGCACTGAACACATTGAGCTGTTGTACAATTTGTTTGAAGTTGGTAAGATAGGCGTTCAAGGTAGAATCTACTTGGGCTTGCCAGGGTTGTTATAGCTGGTGGAACTCATGTAAACGCTCTCTGACATATTTGGGGGTGGACTGGCATTTTGCTTGATGGAATTAACTAAAAAATCTTGGGAAGTGACAGAGTTGTGCTGATTATCTGACACCAAGGAAAACAGTGAGTAGATCCACTATTGATAGGCAGCAAACTGATCCCAATGATGAGTGACAGCTGCTTGTAGAGACAAAATCTACTGAAAGTGGAGCCCTGACACCATTTGATGGTGGGATAAGACAGGTTGTACAAAAATTACAATAGGTTCTCAGTGGAGCCGCCACAGAGAGGAGATGCTGTGGAAATTGCAGAGCTACAATCAATTCATAGTATTCCACTCGACTGGACTGTAGCTGGAGGCAAGGGATAACCCCATCACGGGCTATCCCAAGGGCTACCACTATGACTTTTTCCAAGTCAGGGGTACCCAAAGGGTAGGCCACTAGGCAGGGACCATTCCTGAGTTTCAGCACAGTAGGGACAATAGGTGGTTCTGCAATTTCTTCCTTAAAAGAAGGACTGGTGATATCAGGCAAAGTCAGCTCTTGTATAGGAGGAGGCAAAGGACCTGAAAATGTGGTTGCAAAGGGGGTAACTGAAGGGCTTACAGCCCCTGTAGTGAGCACCATTTATGTTGTGTCCTGAGATGCAACACAGACACACAACAGGTAATCATAACCTTAGGATTGGACTTGTACTAAGTCTTGGTTAGAATTATAGGGAAGGCCATAAAATTATATTGTGGCCCTGATTGAATAATATCTACTAGATGTGGCTAGAGAGAGGCGCCAAAGTACTGGGAGACATAAATACAAAAATGTGAATAGAACTTAATTTTTATTGGTGAATGAGAAATGGAATATTTAGTGGTTGAAAATACCACAAAACACTACCAGGATGGTAGGATCACTTGCCACAAGCATTAGTGGGACAAGTGAGTTGCCTAGAATCAGGAAACTGAACAATTGAGTTTCCTGATTTGGGGCCATACTAATTTTGAGTGGCAAAAGCAAAAGAGAGAGATCTGTACTCAAAATAACCCATCAAAGGCAAAATTGAAACATGGTGAATGGCAGCATTCACGACAGTATATGTGAGGAGTTTATTTCCTGTTTGGGCAGCAAACAGTAGAGGATTGCTGGAGGGGACTTGGATCATGGTGACTGAATCCCTGTTATGGTCCCTGTACAAGTCTTGTAAAGTGGGGGAGGGTGGTGTGCCTAAGAACTCCCCCTAGCTTTTTCCTCCTTGTTGGTGTCTTCAGTGCTTGTGTGGTTAGCTTGAGCAGTGTGAGTCCTGTTTCAAGGATGTGAATTTTTGCTTTGGCTCTTCTGCTTATTAGGGTAAGTGTCAGGGATCCAGTCTTGGGCAGCCGGCCTGTTGTTTTCAGGGGTAACTTGGGCAAGGTTTTTGCAGGTAAAGCCCACCACAAGAGAGGAGCTAACTTAAAAAGGTAGGAGAAGGACTTCCCTACCCAAGACCACAGACCAGCAGCCACAATTATAGTGTCAATCACTCCTTTGAGGGTGATTTACACAATCTCAAACAGCTTGCCAGTGTGGTCAGTTGGGAGGTTGGGTGAGGAGGCAGGCATCAGATTTGGGGTCACAGGTGGTTCCATACGGAGATTTTAGGCAGGCAGATAGTTGGACTTTTCTCTAAACAACATGGGTGTTGAGAATACCCACAGCTCCTTGATGTTTGTATCTAACTGTGGATTGTGTATGGGCCAAAGGATCTAGTTCAAGGATCTTTTCTGGGGTGTTTTTCTTATATTCAGGTTTCAGAAGGTACTCTGTGAAATGGACAGGGCCAAAGGGAACACCTGGAGGACAGGAATCTGCAGGTGATGAGAAAAGAGGGCCAGGAGATCTTGTACTAATTTGATAGATGGCAAAGGCAAAATAAGGCAGTAGCTGTTTAAGCCAAAATAACATAACCTTTATTCAAAAATGGCAATAAGGTTTGAGCGCAGAATCTATAGGCATATATAGCATCCTGCCTCCAAACTTAGTATTTTTCATAAGAGCTTCATCAAAATATTGGGGAAAATGTGGGCAGGTGGCCAGGAGGCCCAGGTGCAGGAGCATCAAAATAGAAATTTGGCTGGGTGTTCTCTCATTGGTTAGAATGTCCAAATTGGTTACCTGATTTTCTTGATTTGGAGTGTGGTCATGGGGTTGGGCCCAAAGCCCAGGTTTTTTCTTGGCAATTGAGTTTGATTAGTTACTTGAGAGGCTTCAAGCTCATGAAGTTCACAGAGGAACTTTATCTGCCTTCATTAGGCAATTTGAGAAACTTCTCCTCAGGCACCACCATGGTCAAGCCTGCACTGGTATTCTGACTTTGGGACTTAGCAGGAGCTTTAGCTTGCAAGAGCTCAGTCCCAAGAAAACATGGGCAGGCGGCCTCTCAGTCCTTAGGGCTGGTGGCCCATAGAGTTACAGGGTCAGGGTTTGAATCCTGTTCCAAGGCCCAGGTTTCAAGAGGGAAAGAATTGTCGATCCTGACAGCAAGGATCCTGCTTGGTTGTAGGACTCTCCTTGTGTTTGTTTGTTGTATGTAGGTTCTCAGACTTTTGAGCTGTGTGCTTTCCTTCCAATAATACAGCTTCAAAAATCTTGCAGCAGTTCATGTCAAACTGACATCTAATTTATGTGGGAAGGCCATTGTAGAAATCTAATTATGGCCCAGGTTTGTCAAAGTTGATAATGTTGGGAGCCTGATCACGTAAATTTTTTTATGATTCAATGTACTCCTCAATTGTTACTGTCATTTTGAAGGTTCTGAGTTCTGTCATGATCACCACATCAGAGTTTTTTATGGAGAACTTTTTGAGGAAAGTGGCTTTGAACATTTCCCAGTTCTCATTTTGATCAGGGTGTTATTTGAGCCATTTGCTTATAAAATTGAGGCAGTTCCTGTGACACAAAGGGCAATTTTGCTGGCCCAGAGTTTTCAGGGGTAGTCCACTTGTGTAAATTTGCTTTGGTTCTGTTAATACAGAGGGTGACATTCTCCTGGTGTAACCCTGAAAATGTCCCAATTTCTGCTGAGCATAGATGTTGAAATACAATGTTAGGTATTGCAGGCAGCTGTAATTTATACAGTAGTTTTAAATCTATGGCAACAACCAAAAATACCTAAGATTTAAACAAAATCATTTTAGATTTGAAAAAATACAAGTTGCACAAGATTCAGGATTTAATTAATTTAAAAAAATTGGTTAATAAAAAAACTGTCAAACAAAAAACAAAATTTCACTAGCTCATTATACAAAATTATAGCAAATATCAAGCAGTGTTGTTAAAACTACAAAAAAAATGAACAACTCAACCAGTGATATGAATGGGGTTTGTTATGGAGTATATTATAATCCAATCAGGATTCATATGAGGCGCCAACAGAAGGACTAAAAAAAAACAAAATTTTAAAATCTAGAAGCAAGATTCCACAAATATGAAACAAAATGAAGACACACAAGATGTGTAGTATGAGCAGCCTAAAATAGAAGTATACCAGTTTAACAGCCAATCAACAGCTATTTAATTTAGGAAAAGAGGCATTTTATTCATTTTCATGGCTCCTGATTTGTATGAAATAGTTTTGAGAACTTTCCAAATATGGACTTGATATTACAATAAAAATAAAATCATAAAAGTTTAAACTTCTAATTTTTGGTAATTTTATACTAGGTTTTTTTACAATGGCTTTCAACAACAACATCATTTTCAACAGTGCCAGCAACCAAGACAGCAGCAACCAAACCAGCTTCAATGGAGGCAAGGCTCAGAACATGGAGGCACCTGTTTACACCCAAGCCTTTGAGGCGGGTAACAAGGAAGCTGACCTGTACCTGACCACTGACCCCTATGGCTTTGACTTGTTTGAGAGTCACTTAGAGTCTAGCTCTGCCCCTGCTCCCGTATCCACCCCCACACAAGCTGCCCACCCACCAACCAATCAGGATGGAAACCTTGATTTGGAACAACTTCCTGCCACCACCCAACCTGCCCCCCTCAGCCAATCAGGCTTCAGCTCCTGCAGCCCAGCGCCCTAAGCAACAAATCATCACTGCTCAGATTCTTCAGGAAATTGTGGCGCTGAATCTACAGGGTCTGTCCTGGGAACAGATTGCTGCCCAGTTGCAATTTACCTGAGCTACTGTCATGAGGGAATTCAACAACCTGATGAACAGGGGGAATCTGATCAGGACAGCCAAGAAGCCCAAGAAGGCCCCCAAGTCACAAATATCTGAGGCATACCCAATCATGCTTTACCTCCTCCAGCAGGATCCCAAGCTTCCATTGACCCAGGTCCAGAAGCAACTTGAGCATCATAACATATGGATTTCTGAGCGCATGGTGCAGCTCTGGATGTATGAGAAGGTGGCTTCCATACAGGTTCTTACCAATTTTGCTAGCAACCAATGGGATGGCGCTGAGGGTTGCCTGTATGACACCGCCATTAAATCAATCCTGGTCCTATGCCTGACTAGTCTAACTGATGATGTCATGTTCATCTCATACTAACAGCTATCAATAGCTTTGACAATTTTGGCAAGCAAGGAAGAGCCGCCACCTAAAAAGGAAGGAATAAAGTCAAGAAGGGGACATTCATTGGTGTATTTCTGGTTGTTTCAGCTAAGGTTTCTGTCTATTATTGGACAAACCCAGATTTTACTAATGGCTACAAGTACATCAACATCTGTGGTGGATCACTTGACTCCTGGGATGGCTCAAATTCCAAGCACTGGGTTTTATTGAGCCACCATATGGAGAGTAGCTCCACTGCCCTTGAGGCCATTCAGGGATGCAGGCACCAGGCCTCAGTCTATTCCGCTGGCCATGTAGACATCCATCTGGGTGATGTTGTATTCTTCAAAATTAGAGACACAGTACAGGAGCGCCACCTTTAGGCATTTAATGATCTTTATCTTAGGGTCCTAGACCATGATTCTCTCTTTGGTTGCCAAATAATGGCAGACTTGTTTGCCCAAATTATCTTCCATGTTAATATGGGTAGCCAATCACAGAAGGACAAGCGCCTCTTACCCTGTACCACAACCACCTATCAACCCATCCAGCCAATGATGTACAAGGAATATAACAAGCATTATATGACAGCCATAACGCACAATACTCTTACCCCTATCCCCGCCACAACTACCTCTCACCTTCCAGCCCCACCCACCCAATCCCAGACCACCCAGGCCAGCACCTCATCTACGCCTTCCTTCCTGCACTATTCTGCCTACTAGGCATCACTCTTCTCCACCCCCAGTAAACCCCCTGTTACCAAACATTTTCTATTTATATTATCTTTATTTTAGATTTCAATTGTCCATGTTCTCTTTGTTTATAGTTGGTTTTATTGTTTATGTTCAGCTTATTTCTATAAAATCATATATTTACTATGCCATGTATCTAGATCCAGAACACAGTTATTTTTAGTACCCAAACACAGCCCCTTGTGAAAATATTAACAACAATTTGGTGATCATCAAAATTTGAATTAGAAAATTATAGATTAATTGTATTTAGATTAAGTTGTTACTGATCCAAATTCAAAACCTTAATGATAAAATTTAAGCCAATCACAAGCCAAGTGATAAAGTGATTGTTGTGACATAAAGGGTCATTCAATAATTCTTTGATGCATATGCACTAATTAATCTTATTGGCAGGTTGTTTTGTCATTGTGTGCTATTGCCACTGTGGTCAGTTGTTGATGAACTAGCGTTAACCCAGAAGCTGATTGGGTTAACACTAGTCCATCAACAACTGACCACAGTGGCAATGGCACACAATGACAAAACAACAGGCAATAAGATTAATTAGCACACATGCATCAAATAATTATTGAATTTACCTTTATGTCACAACAATCACTTGGCTTGTGATTGGCTTAAAGTTTATCATTAAGGTTTTGAATTTGGATAAGAAACAACTTAATCTATATACAATTAACCTATAATTTTCTAATTCAAATTTTGATGATCACCAAATTTTTGTTAATATTTCCACAAGGGGCTGTGCAAAGTGCCAAAAATAATAAAGCAATTAAGGAAACAATGCCAACAGAAAGCAAACAACACATATTGAGTTAAGCGTAAAACATATACACAATGGGTAAAAATGGGATAATGTAGTAAATGGGAAAACAAACAGGAATAAACAAAGAGGCAATAGTATCAGAATAACACATAGTTTATTGGGATGAAAGCTATAAAAACATATGGAAGTGTTAGTAAAAATCAATGAAAGAATTGGAGAATTTATTGAAAGATCTGAACCATGCAATTGCAAAAATCAAAGACATTGACCACAAGGTCAAGGCAAAAGTCAAGGCTGCTGTCCTTACTGGGGACAAAATTGACAAGATTTCTGCCAAGGAACTTATGGCCAAGATTCCAGAAGCCCCCAAAATAAAAATTGAGTGTCTTCTTAACACTCAAAAAACTGTAGTTGAGGGCCTCCAGACCAAGTCCTTTGCCCTCTCTGTGCCGTCTATCTGAGTTTATGATCCTGAGATGTATGCACATCTCAATCCAGCCAAGCAAGTAAGAACAAAGGATAAATAATTACCTGCCCAACTGCTTGCGCCAAGAATGGCCAAGCCAGCCGAGGCTGCGGGCAAAGAAAAAACATGTTGTGATAGTCCACATGTTTGGTGGTTTTCAGGTGGGGCTAATGTTGGCCAAGAAAAAGTTTGGTTGTTTGTTGCAGGTAGAGGCCTAGTAGAGAATGATGGCTACTAGGGACAGTAAGGCCTAGCTAGTAGATGTAAAAATTACTAGAGGCAGATGTTGCCTCCACCCATCAGAAGATATTAGCTGCTGTGGGCTAGAGTTCTTCACCTAGCAGGGAACTGTGGCTTCTTGGGGTGAAGAATGAGATAGCTATCAGGGAACTTTGTCTGTTTGAGGTGGAGAAGGTTTTGGACCCCTGGTGGGTAATGCAGGCTGCCAGGGAGGGGAAGAGCTCTGAGGGCTCTACGCACCCTGATACACTTACAGGAGGTGTTGCAGATTCTGAATGGATTAGACGTAAAGTTGTCCATCTAGGGATTAAGCAATGAAACAATCACGCAGTTGCGCTATTGCATCCTGATTCTACTAGTGAAAAAGACATTTAAAACGCACCTAAAACAGGTGTCTGATTTTCCTTTCAAATGCACACAAGACACAGGCTTCACTTCTGGGATTATAAATAGAACAACAAAGTTATTTATATCTACCTCCTTAAGGAAAGCTGCAAGGAAGCAGTTGTTCTCTTGCGCGGGACTTTTAGCTGTGCCAATCCACTCTCCTCTATTTGGGAAGTCCTTCTGTCTGTGCCTCCCTGCCTCTGGTGGCAATTCCCCTGCCTCACACTATATAAGTGCAATACTATCTAAATAAATACCAGTTTTGTCTATACACCTTATTATTCTTCTGTTCTTCATAGGCTGTCACTATACCATCAACAGGTATAGTATTAAGAATTAGGTCACTGACTAACTATTTGTAGAAACTAGTAACCCTTTGCTGCAACTTTTACGACATTGGTGCTCATGGCTTACAACATTAACAGCCCCTACCACTGCAGTCCTTTCAATGAGGAGGGAGGATTGCCCCTGGTCCAGTCTCCTGACACTGCTTCTCCTTACCATCAGGCACCAGCCTTTACTGCTGCTAATGCCATGCTGGGGAGAGCAGGTGCTCCCTATGACCTGCCCAACCTAAGCCAATTCATACCAGAACATCAACACCCCCAGGCTATTGTTTTTGGTCAACCACTGCTCCTACAAGCCCCTTCCCCCTTGGAGATGAACACCAAATCTTCACCTTCTTAGGATGCCATCTGTAATGCCATACACGCCATGGATTCTGGTGCTGCTGGCAATGGTTCTTGCTCTGAACACCTGGCCATTCAGCAGCATTCTGCCAAGAACTCCTTGGTTTACTTTCAGAATATCTCCCAGGTAAACCCTGACCAGCTCTGTTGTGACCTCTGTACCGTCAAACACATTAAGGACTACCTACAAGAATTCACCTATCCTGCCGTATGTCACAACCAAATGCACCTGGGCCCCATCCAAAGCCTAGTGCATGACCAGGTAATACTGGTATCTAACCAACAGACGTTCCTTCAGGTCCTTTACTCTGAGCTTGGCAATACTTTCACCACTGTCAATCAGTATCTTGCCAAAGTCACCAACTCCCAGAACACCATGCTCCATTGGATCAATGCCATTGAAGCAGGTATAGCTAAGATAGTCCAGTGCATGTGGTACAGACCCTCATCCATCAGGGTGTAGACGCCAATTGGATTAGTGTGGTTACTACTCACGTGCTGGAGACTGGCCCCATGGTTTGAAGCCTGACTCTTGAGGTGGAAGTCTTAACCTGCCGCCTTGCCACCATCCCCTTGTTTACCCTCACATCTGCCGCCACCAACAACTCCCCTTCCAGCGCCCTTCTTGATTGAGACATCCTTGAGCTCTTTGATCACTACAAGAAGATGCAGACAGAATTGGTCCAGCAGAGTGCCAATCTTGCCTTCCTGTTTGATGGCTACCACACTGTGTCAGAACTTCATGATTGTCTCAAACTTTGCCAATTGCATGACAGAGCCAACAGCCAGACCCAAGTCAGGAAGGACAAGGAAGTAATAGCCTTGCTCCAAGATGAGATTGCCACCCACAAAAAGCGCATCACCTCTCTGGAAGATGACTTAGAAATCACCTGTCAGGAGAACCAGGTCTACCAAGATGAGCTGGACAAGCAACGACTTCTCAGGATGCCTTCTAGAGTCAATTAGATAGGATGGACAGTAAGATTATGGCTGTCAACTTACCAGCTATGTCCATCAACTCCAAGAGTCACCACAGTCCACTGAGGTCCTCTAGTCCTGAGTTCTATTATAGCTATAAAAGCAATGAGGACCACACTTGGTTGGCTCCTAACGCTGTAAGAGTATTAGAGCCAGTACTGGAGTCCAAGGATGACGTCCTGGCCACCCCTGAAGCTTCTGGAGCTGCTCAAAACAGAGAAGGTGAATGCAGAGCCCAGCAAGAAGAAAATTGCTGCCACGCCTCTGAGGCTAGGTTTGCTGCCTCCACTCTCAGCTGTTCCCGTCTCACCTGCTCTCTAGTGAGGATCACACCTGCTCCCCTCCAACATGGCTTCAACAACTTCAAGCCCGTCAATCTACCCAAGTTTGACTGCAAGAGCAATGTGGCCATATTCTTACGTCTGTACCAGAACTCCATGTATGGTGCAGACAATGCCATGAGAGACTACACAATCATCAACTGTCTGGATGCTGAGGCTCAAACCATTATCTTGCCACATCTCCCTGAGAATGGCTGGACTTTTGCCAACGTCTCCAGAGCCTTGACAGAAGAATTTGGTAGCCAAGAAGCACTCCTTGGTTGCAAGATAGACTTTGCAGACACCAATTTAAAGGTGGGGGAAACCCTAGAAGACTTCACTTCTAGGTTCTACCTTTAAGCTCAAACTCTGTTGACCATGAGTGAAGTGCAGTTTATTGATGTGCAGTCAGCACTCCTTAATGCTGTACGTGTCAACCAGGAACTATCTCTGTCTCTTAAGTCAGGCATTTACAACGCTTGCACTGTACTAGATATGATCTGCTTCCTACACACCTACAAGGAGGAGTTTAAAGTCCCTCTTCCTGAAGGCTGCCCTCTCCAGCAATCTGAGCATAGACCCCGCATGGCTGTTGAGATGCCCAAGCCTTCCGACAAGGTTGGGCCATCTCCAGTCAACAATGGCCCCCGTACTTGCTTCAAATGTGATATGGATGGCCACTTTTCTTGGGAATGTAGAAATCCACACCAAAAGATCCATAATGTAGGCATGGAGGACACTGAAAAGGACTACGCCAAGGACGCTGATATTGAGGAGGACAATGAGGATCAGTCAAAAAACTACTAAGCAGCCAGGACAAGGAGAAATCCTTGGCTGCCTTCGTAATTTTGACACCCTCATCTCCCCCCATACCACTGCCCCCTGACAAACCAGACCAGAGACCTGCTGCCTTGCCATCCTCTGGGACCAACCCTAAGGATGAACCCTCTCTGATTGACTTCAACTCCCAACCAATACATGAGGATGCGGAGTCTGACGGAGTTCAAGAGGACCTCCTCTATTGAGTCATCACTGTTAACACGTAGACTCATCTGACTCTTCTTTGCCCTGAGGTGGTTATCCCCCAAATAGCTCAGAGAACAGTGTCCTTACCCTATGCTGAACAACTGGCTCAACCAGGCGTGGAAGTCACTCATGAGGAGGACAGTGCTGAACAGCTGGCCAAACTGCTCTGCACAGTAAACGTCTCAGCACCGCTATAATCCCTCAAGGAAGTAAGCCCAGCTGTGGGAGCTGCCATGGCTACCTTCCTGGAGAAGTTCAAAGGACTAAGCGTACACCAGGTCTCAAAGATTGTGGATATCAGAGAGGACTGCCAGGATTGCACCTATACCAATCTGGTAGTGAAAAAGACTCATGTCTGAGCCATACTAGATACTGGTGCCCCTGGGAACATTATATACTCACAGCTGGTTAAGAAGCTTAAGCTGGCACCAGACTTGGCCTACCATAAAGAGTTTGGTACTGCTGGCCCACTGATCACTAGAGAAAAAGGAGCCTACTCTTCTCTCCCTCCTTGCTTTGGGAAGCTAATGGTCACTGCTCCTGCTATAGTTATGGAAAACAACAGCTATGACATTCTTATTGGGACTAGCTTCATAGTTCAGTATGGCACTGTGACTAACCATGGAGACCATACATTTGGAATCTTAGGCCATTCCATACCCATGTTCTATCATGGCAATTGCCTGTCTGACCTGCCCTTACGCTGTCTGCACTACATCAATCTGGAGTACACCAACAGAGAGCTTCCAGTTGCTTATATACTGCGTAGTAAGAAGGTCAAGGTGCTACCTCTATCAATTGGGGAAGCCAAGGGTATCCCAGTCTACGCCTCCTGTAATGTGATTATCCCACCTGGCGCTCAGGTGATCCACAATACGGGCCTCTCGCTGGCTCTACCAGCTGGCACTCATGGAGAAATCTTTGGCATCTCTAATGCCTCCAGACTAGAACCATGGGTTGCACCAGGCATCCTCATGCCAAGTGAGAAGGAGGTACTCATACTCTTGGCCAACATAAGTTGTGAAGCTATGGTTGTCTCCAAACACCAACTTCTGGCTTATATATGACTTGAAGAGCATGACAACCTACAGGAGACTGTCCCCTTTGTGGACTTCTCTGAGTTGGGTCTACCCTGTGAGCAACCACTGGTGCTATTAGTCATAAGCCACAACTCTTTATCTGGCCTCTCTGAAGAGCAGAAGTATCAAGCTATGGATCTCTTTGCCCAGTATAAAGATGTGTTTGCCAAGGACAATTATGACCTGGGCAAGGCTGCAGATATTGCTCATCATATTGACACCCAAGGCAGTCCACCTATCCGCTCCAGAACTATACGGCGCAGTCAAGCCAATCATGCTGTGGCTAACAATGAGCTTCAGAAGCTATTGGAATCTGGCTTACTGGTCCCCAGTAAAAGCCCTTGGGCTTCCCCTCTCCTGATTGTCAAAAAGAAGGATGGCAGCAATGTGTGGTTATTGACTACTGTTGACTGAATGCTGTTACCAAGAAGGATTCATATCTCCTCCCTTGTATTGACAATACCTTGGACTGACTGGGTGGAGCCAAGTTCTTCAGTGCCATGGACCTTATCAGTGGGTACTGGAAGATTGACCTACCCCCTGCTGATCAAGAAAAATGTGCAATCATCACTGACCAAGGGCTATTCTAACCCACAAGGATGCCTCAAGGTCTGTCCAATGCCCCAGCTACCTTTCAACGGGCTATGGATGCAGTGATTAGCAACCTCAAACTCACCAGTGTCTTGGTCTACCTGGATGACATTAATGTGTTCTCCTGAACCTTTAATGATTACCTACAACACTTGGAGGAAGTCTTCCAGAGGTTACTTGCAGCTAATCTCAAGCTCAAGCCATGCAAGTGCAACTTCTTCAAGGAGCACCTTTAGTTCTTGGGATTCATCATTAGCCAAGAAGGACTCTGCCTTGTACCTCTGAAGGTGGAAGCCATTGAGCAAATGCAGATCCTGGCCAATAAGCGGGACGTGCAGGTCTTCCTGGGGATGATTGAGTATTACTGCCGCTTCATCCCTAACTTTGCATCCCTGGGTGACCCCCTTTTTCAGCTTCTCTGAGCTGATAAGGAATTCTTCTGGAGCCCAGTGTGCCAATCTTCCTTCAATGCTCTTAAAGGAACACTAACTGCAGCCCCTTTGATGGCCTACCCTGACTTTGCCAAGCCGTTTGTGGTTCATACAGATGCTAGACTGACAGCAATTGGGGATGTTCTCTCCCAACTGGACTCCAACAAACTTGAACACCCTGTTGGATACTGCTCACATACGCTTAATGTTCACAAGAGGAACTACACTGTCACCAAACAAGAGTGTCTGGCTGTGATATACTCCTACCAACAATTAAGAGTCTATCTCCATGGGGTACATTTCACAGTTGTAACAGACCATGCCTCCTTACAATGGCTGAAGACCCTCAAGGACCCCAAAGAACATCTGGCGTGTTGGGCCATTAAACTTCAGGCTTATGACTACAAGATCATTCATTGAGCCAGGGCAGCCCACCAGAATGCTGACTGTCTCTCCTGCCTTCCCACTGTTGCCTTAGTATCCCCCATGGCTGACATTCTCTATGACAAGCTTATGGAGGATCCTTCTTTATGTAGGAGGAGCCGGTAGAGATACAGAGAGCTCTCAAGAAGCTAACTGTTGATACCAAGATCTCTAAGGGACAACTCCTGAAGCTTTGTGGAGACTTCTGGCTACCCTACATACGCCCATCCCTACGTATGGACTCAGTGGTGGCTGCTCACAAGACTACTGACCATGGTGGTATACAGAAGATGTTAGCTCTGTTACAGCAGCACTGCTTCTGGGAAGGAATGAACACTTATGTAGTAGATACGCTAGCCAATTGTCATGACTGCAATATTGAGAGGCCTAAGGTTGCCAAGTTTCAACACAGACTTGTACACCCTGGGTTTGCCTTCCACACTGTAGCCATTGACGTAGTGTGCCCCCTACCAGCTACCAAAAGTTGAAACAAGTTCATAATTGTGGAAGTTGAACATCTGAATAAATGGGTAGAGGCCAAGGCAATTCCCAACCAATCTGCACTGGTGACAGCCACATTTATCCTGGAGAATATCATATACAAACATGGTTGCCCCCAGATTCTGCTGACAGACAATGGTACCAACTTCACCAGCTATATCATCCCCCGCTTCAACCAACTGATGGGAATTTGTGGGACACTATACACTCCTTATCACCCACAGAAAAATGGCATGATAGAGCGCACTAATGGGAGCCTGGTTCAGATACTCTGGAAGCTCAGTCACCAACACAAGACTGAATGGGATACCTTCCTGCCTGCGGCCACCTTTACATACACCATTGGGTACCATTGGGCCACTGGCAAGCCTCCTTTCCAACTGCTCTACAACCGGCAACCAGGACTTCCCCCTTTACTATATTCCTTGGTAAAGCCCAGCCTGGCTGTGTCCCCAGAGGCGTACCTCAACAAGCTGGTTCAAACTCTTATTTTCTTGTAATCAGAGGCCTACACCGTAAACTTAAACCATAAGTTGCAGGACCTAGAACAAGCTGCATCCAAACGCCCCGCCTTACCCACTTACCTGGTAGGAGACTCAGTCTACTTCTTAAGCAATAGAGGGTACAGCCGTGAATCCAAACTTGCTCCCTTTGGCAAGGTCCAGTTCAAGTTATCCAGAAGACCAGCCCTGACTCCTACACCCTTAAGGAGCCCCATTCTGGGCAATTGATCACTAGAGTACACACACAGTATATGCGTGCTGCTCCTAGTGACCAAGAGTAAGCCCCAATGAGGACAATAACCTGAAAAAACAAAAGCCTAATTAAAAAATTTCATGGGTTGTTGTCCTGTTTGTAATAGTGTTGCACCAAAGTATGAGGAATAAGAATAAAAGAACAAGGTTTTTTTGGAGACTGAAAAGACTCTTCCAGTACCGCACCAACTGTTCTACCTCCTGAATGACAGCCAAGAAACACAACTGGTTGCCTACAGATCCACAAAGCTGATGACCAAAGATTGGGCAACAAACCCCCACCAAGCAAGACACACAATTGACCCCAATGTCCACAGGAAAGGCGACCCCCAAGAAGATACAGTCCCACAGAAGACTCTCGCAAAGGGCATACTCTACTGGGACCTGACCAGCCACCCTGTAGAATGAGGATAAGGCCCACTCAAGGAAGACCCTCATGTTCTCCTCCCGCTTGGTATCACAGCAGTTGGTTCCTCAAAGAACAAGGTTGCCAGCCATCACCATTGGCACCAGATGGGCAGTCCCCTCCACTGTGTATGACTTCAACACTTCCTGGAAGGCTTGCCAAAGACGTTGCTCAAAGTTTTCAGAGGTTTTCCAACTGACTGGTTGAGCCTCAGTAACCCCAGGTGTTGCCCAAGCGCAAAGGACTGACTTCACTATGTTGGATACCATCCCCTGTTGCAAGACTGAAAGACCTTGACCCTCAAATTGAAATTCCTTCAGCTGAGCCTCCAAGCATTCTTCTGCTGCCTGCATGGAGAACTGCCAATGGATACTGTTACCCTTTTGCAACCCAGTTCCTGCCACCTCCCTGGGCTCACCCAACACTAGGAACAATGCAGCAAACAATGGGCTTGTCCCCCCTAAGGCCAGCTGTGCACCAGTAGCTGATCTAAGTGAACTCCCAAGTCCAGATAGCTGCTGTCCACATCATGCAGGACTACTTGATTCTCTGCTGCCTTCACCACCTCCACTGGCCTGGTATGCTTGCGCCTCTTTGGAATTATCACTTGCACCTTATTCAAGACTCTTCTTGTGACTCTTCTAGAGGGACTGTTCACCATAGCTGTCACCTTGAGATGCCAGCTATTTTTAAACCTGTTGTCTAATTCAGTGGAGGTAAATGTTCCAGATCCTGAATGGATTAGACGTAAAGTTGTCCATCTAGGGATTAAGCAATGAAACAATCACGCAGTTGCGCTATTGCATCCTGATTCTACTAGTGAAAAAGACGTTTAAAATGCCCCTAAAACAGGTGTTCAATCTGACTTTCAAATGTGCACAAGGCACAGGCTTCACTTCCGGGATTATAAATAGAACAGCAAAGTTATTTATATCTACCTCCTAAAGGAAAGCTGCAAGGAAGTGGTTGTTCTCTTGCGCGGGACTTTTAGCTGTGCCAATCCACTCTCCTCCATTTGGGAAGTCCTTCTGTCTGTGCCTCCCTGCCTCTGATGGCAATTCCCCTGCCTTACACTATATAAGTATGATACTATCTAAATAAATACCAGTTTTGTCTATACACCTTATTATTCTTCTGTCCTTCATAGGCTGTCACCATACCATCAACAGGTATAGTATTAAGAATTAGGTCACTGACTAACTGTTTGTAGAAACTAGCAGCCATTTGCTGCAACTTTTACGGCAGGAGGTCTGTGAGCAAGCATCCTACCTGATAGACTGGTATGTGTCCTTGTTTATGACCCTATGGGAGCTTTTGGGGAGAGCCCAGAGTGAGCATTGGAGGGTTTAGATTTGCTTGGAGGTGTCATCAAGGCGGTTTGCTTAGGGAAGCAAGCTGCATAACTTGGTGTGATCAGGCCTCTGGGAAGTAGAGCTGATTACTCTATGACTGAAAGCCCAGACTTAATCACCTGGGTGAGTAAAAACAACAACATAGGCTTTAAGGATCTATGGTTGAATGGCCTAAGTGGATTGCCACTTGCAAGGGCCCAGTCAAACACCAGTTCAATGTAGACTCATGCCTTGGTCTACAGGTTCTGGTAATGGGGACTGAGATAAAGAACCAAGGTGGTTCACGGAATCAGCCAAGAAGACTAGTGAGAGGAACTGTTTGATCACAGAGAAGGCTAGTTGAAGGACTGTTGGTTCATATTGAAGTTTGGAACCAAAATGATTCATTGTGCAGGTGAAACCAAGATGGTTCCTAGTGAGGATAAGTGGAAGGGCTCAAGGATCTTGATGCAATAATGGCCATAAGACTGATGAAGATGTCTGGAGACTGGAGAGGAGCTGTTTGGTGCACTAAGATGGGATTATTAGCTGAAGGACTGAGGGATGTTGTTGAAGAACTGGTTAAAGGACTAAAAGATGTAAGTTCAGGATCAGGAAGTGACTTGGAAGGACTAGCCAGACTAGATGCAGAGGCTGGGAAAGTTGATTTTGGTGTCTTTAAAGAAGAAATATAAATAGAAAGAAGCAGTTAAATAATACTTAAATGCTGCCTAAATATGTTAAAAATAATAAACAACCATATGTTCTGACAGAAAGAGGAGAAAAAATGTTTTACAGGGTGTTAAATCTGTAAATTTATTAAGAGGAAATTGAACCAGAAAGGAGTAAGAAAGAAGCCAGAAACAGGACGGAGAAACTGGAAGGGCAAAAGAGCAAATTTTTCCAAGAACAACTAGGAGAGGCAAAAGGGCAAGCGGCAAGCAGGTTCAAAGTTGCAAAACGTTTAGGAAGACACAGGGAAACACAGAGAAATGTTGTAAAATCAAAGGGAAAAATTTGTTTAAGTAAAGCATATACAAAAGTGCTCAAGTTTTGCTGGGGAAACGTGACAGGAATCACGGCAAAACTATTTGAAACACGGAACAGTTGTTTACCTGGAGCAAGACCACCTCAGGTTTGAACCAGGGTCAAAAGCAAGTCATCCAGGGAAACCTTTTGGCAAAACCGTTGAATCAAGGTGTATGATTGGCTGCAAGCCGGAGTCTATTTGATCAATGTTTTGAGGGCTTTAACTTAAGAGTTAGAGCCTAAAAAATGAGGAGCAGAAGCGGAAAATTCGGGCTTTCATTGGCTGAAGTAATTTTAAAGGTTTAATATATTATAGAAGGAGAAAAACAGGATAGTTTAAGCTTTTAAGAACCAGAGTTCCAAGAGAGGTTTTTGGTCTGAAACAAGGGGCTATAAAAGGGAGAGCTATCTGAGACTCTTGAGGGACAGGATCAAGTGGATTACAAAGGCCACAAAAGCTACAGAAGGAGCCAAAGACCAAGAGAAGGGAGCCTGAGCTGGAACAGACCACAGAAGCCCAAGACCAAAGCGCAGGAGCCCAAGACCAAGGTGCAGGAGCACAAATCTAAAGCACAGGAGTCCAAGACTAAGTACAAGGAGTCCAAGATATTATTGAAGGACTCCAAGTGTTGGCAAATCCATATTGTTTCCCTGACCCACCAGGCCATATATCAGAAGGTTTCTAAGAAGATCTTCCTTCAGAGAGTGAATAAAAGCCCATTTTGACCCCTATATATTTCTGAAATACATTTTCCCTTAATAGAGGATGTCAACCCATTCCAGCTGGTCTCTGGCTACAATCCAGGACACACTTTCAGGACTGGTAGACAGGAACCCCACACATGTGAAGGTAACCTATTAATGAAAGTTAATAAAAATTTCAAAATACTTACCTTTTTTAAAAAACATAGACAGTGAAATCTACCAGGTCCTGGTCCCATTTTTTCTTGCCACATTCTACTCAAACTACTCTTATCATGTGGCCAAGCAGCTGTTTCTGCCCCCCTGTCTTGCAGGAGCTTGAAGACAGAATTCACATATCCTTCCCAATGACAAGGGAAGCACTAGCTGGGCTGACACATGCTGAGGGGGCATTCAAGTGGGCAGTTACTGCCTATAAGGATTCCCAACTGGTCTGCCTGGACCCAGTATCTCTCAGTGAAGTTTACTATGTAAACTCCATTGAGCTTGTTTGGGACGTCCTGGCAACGCTCCCATTCAAGAATATACCAGAGATAGGCCGGGTCCATGCGGCTGCTTGTGTCTACTTCCCAGTGAAGCACATGCTCTCTTACCTGCTTGAGAACTTTTTTGGCCCAAAGTAGAAAATTGGCTGTTGCAGACGCGACAGCTGTAAAGAAGACCAAAATCTTCTTTTCCAACTTTGGGCTGGAATAGAGTGCCAACAAGATGGGGATCCCTCTGGATATGGATCTCACTTTTGGTAAAACAAAACATTAGAAGAAGATTAGACTGTTTTCAATAAGCTGTGTGAGTTTACTGAAGCCTTTTCTGGGAAAAGGCTTCATCTCATGGTTTAACTTGGGTATCTCTTCTACTTTGTGATGGGTGCAAATGTCAAGGACGTGGACAGGGTCTTTTTGGGATCAACAAGGCCAGGCTCTCCCTGGATGAGAATAAGGTCCCTCAGTACGGCTCAGTTGATTATGTAATCCAAGATGCCCTGGTCCTGGCTGGAATTTACGGTTCTGCAGCCCTGCCAGAGAATCTTCTGCTTCATTCCCACCTGAATTTACTCCCTTTTGCCAGCTGCCATGAATATTTCAATCAAGTTGTATCCACCATCTACAGTGTGGCAGTGGAGGTTGTGCGCCACCTCCATTGCCGGGTGGGTACATACCAAAGAGCCCATTACAGGTGCCCTTAAAACTCTCTTTTTTAATAAATATGTTTACATTTTAGATTATTTTTATTTATTATAATTTTTCATAATTTTATTTTAGCAAACAAGCTTTGAAAAATAAATCCTGGAGATGGTTTTCATAAAAGCATAATAATATAAATTAATAAAATACACTTCTAATTTTTACATTATAAATTTTTTAAAATTTCATTTTTATATTTACTTAATAAGAGTGATATAAATATATATTTTAATCTAGTATCAAGTGTTTGGGATAGTCTCAGATGCCATAATAAAAAATAATTTAGCATAAATAAATTACTAACCTTCATTGATGTTGTGTTTGGCTCCTGGGGACAACATCCAGGAGGACACAGCAGGAAATCTTTATAACAAAAGATTTGAGGTTCAAAGCTAGCCTTGGGTTAGCCTTCAGGGCAAAATTAAGGGCACATACCTTAATTTCCTGGAATACAATATTAGGAAGTCATTTTGGCAAAAAGGAAAGGAAAGGCTTGAAGAATATTAAAGCTAACACAAATATGGATAAACTTGTCTTTATTAGGAGAAATGATTCTACTTAAATAGTAGACAAGAGTTCATGACACTCATTAGGTAGACAGAGTGGCAGAAGGGGTCATGTTGGGATGAGGTCATACCAGGATCAGTCAAGGACAAGTATGATATTCCAGAATGAGTGGATATTGAACCAGACCCATTTGCGGAAGGGGAGGAATTCCCAAAATCAAAAGCAAAACCAACCAAATCTTTGCACAAATAAATATTCAAAGGTCATATAAAAATGACATTAATGGCGCAATTTACAACATCTCCCCCCTCAAGATTGGACACAGGGAGTTGATATTTGCGGAGAAATTTGTAGTGTACCCTGGTAAAAGGGCAGCAGGAGGACAGTAGCTTCACAGTATACTCAACACCCTTCTTTTAGGTGACTTCACAAGGCCCAACCCAGAGAAAATCTAGCTTATGAGCACAACCTCCAGTACAATTTTGATAATAGAGGACTAGGTCACCCAATTGGTACTCAGGGAGGGGGGCTCTGAAAGCATTAGAGAGCAAGAGTTCCAGGGTTTTGACCTTGTAAGTAGTAGAATAGGCAGTAGCTTGGATGTTTATGATACAATTGATCAAGTCTTTGACATGAGCTTCAGGATTAACAGAGGCGTCAATCTCAATCAAAGGGGGTCCCAAGATTGAGGGGGTAGTGGCTTCTTATCTGTACAGCATGGCAAAGGGGTACTGGCCAGTCACTCAATGTCTGCTGAGTCTATACACAAAGAGGGCAGCAGGGAGGAACATATCCCAGTTAGCAACATCAGAGAGGGTAAGCTTCCTCATGATAGACACAAGGGTGGAGTTTTCTTGTTCCACAGTCCTGTTGGTTGATGGGTTATACAGTGCAGAGAAGGATTGATGTGTACTCATAGCTTCTACAATCAACGTTATGAGGCAAGCATTAAAGTTGGTCTCATTTTCAGAAAACAGGACTTGAGGGCAGCCATGACGGTAGAAGATATCTTTCAAAAAGAAGTTAGCAGTGGTCTTGGTGGTTATATCTTTGGTTGCTCTGGCTTCAACCCATTTGCTAAAGTGGTTGACAGCTACTAAAATGAATCAACACCCAGACCTAGAACACAGGAGAGGCCCAACAGCATCAATACTCACAGCGTTGAGGCATGCTTAGAGGGGATGAGCTTTAACTGATGCTGTGAAGGTTGGGGTTGTTGGAGCTGACAAGAATGACAGGAGGCAAGGACGTCAGGAATCAGGAGGTGCATATTTTCCCAATAGAAGTTTTTGTACAACCAGTCATGAGTTTTTGCTATACCTCTGTGTCCCATGTCAATGTGGGCTTGAAGGATGATGGCAACCCCCATGCTAGGACAGACATAGGGTAGATAAGTGTTGTTGACTTTCTTGAAGAGTCGTCTATCTCAAATCACAGTATCCTTTGATAGGACTTGCAGTGTCAGACAAATGTTTTCTGGTTCAGTGGTCCAGGAGTCAGGGTACCCTATCAACTTGTATAGGCAATTCATCCGCAGGATGGATAGCTAGTATAGGCATCCTTGACAAGCCATCAGCATTCTGATGTTGTACACCAGGGCAATGTACTACAGTGAAATTATATCCTTGCAGGTGTAAGGCCCAACGGGCTAGTTGACCTTTGGGCTTCTTTAATTGTTGCAGCCACTTTAGGGAAGAGTGGTCTGTGACTACTGTGAAGTGATTCCTATAAATGTAGTGCCTAAACTGTTTTACTGTATGCAGAACAGCTAGACATTCCTTTTCTGTGACACTATAGTTCTTCTCATGTTTGTTGAGGACTTGTGAAGAATAGGCCACAGGTTGGTCCACGCCTTCATTGTCAAGCTGGGCCAAAATAGCACCCACAGCTACTCCACTAGTGTCAGTGTAAAAGATGAACTCCTTATTGTAATCAGGGTAGACTAAGATGGGAGCCTCCTTAAGTTTGACTTTCAGCGCTTCAAAAGACTGTTGTTGGCTGTCAGTCTACTCAAAGGATACATTGTGTAGGAGTTGGATGAGGGGTTTGCTTAATTCAGCAAAATTGGGGATGGATTGTTGATAGTACCCCATCATACCAAGAAAGACCTGGACCTCTTGTAGGTTTGTGGGGGCTGCATCTTGTCAATGGCTTCCATCTTATTATTCATAGGGTGTATTCCAGTTTGGGTGACCTTGTGGCCCAAGAATTCAAGTTGCTCCTTGAAGAAGGAGAACTTAGAGGGTTTGAGTTTCAAGCCTGACTCCCAAATTTTGATAAAGATAGCTTTGAGGAGGTCCAAATGGTCATTAAAGGTGGAACTAAACACAGTAATATCATCAAGGTATACAAGGACACAGGAGAGCTTCAAATATTGGAAGATAGAGTCCATAACCCGTTGAAATGTAGCAGGGGCATTGCAGAGTCCTTGAGACATATGAGTGGGTTCAAAAAGACCTTATGAGGTGGTAAGTGCAGCCTTATCTCTATCTTCAGGGGAAAATTTGACCTGCCAGTATCCTGATGCTAGATCCATAGCAGAGAAAAACTTTTATCCCCCTAATTGTCTAAGAACATCATCAATTCAGTGCAGAGGATAAGAGTTCTTTTTGGTGAGCAAGTTCAGGCAGCAGTAATCCATCACAATGTGATGGCCTCCACCCTTTATTTTTGAGGATCAATAATGGGGAGGCCCAAGGGCTCTGAGAGGGAGCTAGTAGTCCAGCTTTCAAGAGCTACTTAAGCTCCTTAGAGACCTGAGCATCTTCTACCCTGCTGAGGCAGTAAGGTTTAGCACAAAAGGGCGGGGCATCACCCATATCTATCTGGTGGATAACCCCCTTTGCTAGACCATAGTTGGTGGGTCCAGAGGCAAAGATATCCTTAAACTGGTCTAGCAGTTCCAGAACATCTTTTTGTTGAATAAGTGACAGTTGCGGGAAGTCTGCAGCAGTGAACAGGGAGAGAACCTGAGTATCACCTTCAGGCAAGTTGAAATCACTAAACTTTCCAAAGGGGTAGAGGGACGCCACTTGCTCTGAACCTAATATGTGACCATGCCCAACAACCTGGCCCTCGGTCACCTGAATAGGCAGGGCGGTCAGATTAGCTAATAACAGCTGTACAGGCTCCTTATGAGTCCAGTCCAAAATCCCAGGGCATAACCAAGGCTCTTTACAGCTTAAGGAATCAGGTGAATATGCTCCAGAAATGACTTTTCAGGCAATTTATAGGATCCTGTGAGTCTATAATCACTTGGGAGCCTGGAGGGATGGTAATAGCTGCGGGGGCAAGAGGAGGTACACCTTCTTCTGCAGGATAGGAAGGAGGAGGGGGCCTCATATTGGAAGAATGAGTCCTGTACTTGAGTGAGAAGATACCAGTGGGGTACTCAAGCACACATGTCTTAAGACGTTTACCCAAGAGACACAGGTGTTCTTCAAAGATTATAGGGATCTCATACCCTAAGAGTGATAGGTACCCATCTCAAAGGTTCACAATCCCATTGCACTCTCAAAGGAATTGTGTACCAACCAGGGTATTGTAACTTTTTTTCAAGGACAACAGCAGGGGATGCAATAAGAAGCTTCCCAAACCTCACTGGCAGGGCAGAGTAGGCACCAATGGCTCAAGTTTGAGTCATATCAGATGTACCATATGATTGAGTGTAGTTGAGGTTGGGAGCCAGCTTAAGTTTTTTTATTAAATTGGACAATACCACATTGACTGGAGAGCCTGTGTCCAAGATAGCCTTGATCTTAACCTTTTGGATTGATAACTTCCATACTTTTAGTATCTTTCCCAAAGGGGGGTAAGACAGCCAGCACGTCCCGAGCTGCCTCCAATTCTTTCTCCCATTTGGCCAGCATTCATTGTAAGGCAGGAATTTCCTTTTCCACAGTCTGCAAGGATAGAAACAGACACATTATGTGAGAGCCTTGGCTAGCTCAGCAGCTTCCTCAGACAAGTCTACCAGGACAGGAGGTTGATGAGCCTGGGCTAGGTAAGGGCGAGCCACTATGGCCTTGACTTCACTTGAAGATGGGAGAGTTGTAGTTGTGGTTTTTCTGGAACAAAGCTTGTAAGAGACAGAAACTGTCTCCAGGACTGCCAGCACATAGTAGCCATAACTATCAGACTCATTGCAGTCAGATTTTTGGGTTCAGAATCACTGGAGAGGTTATGGAACAAGTGAAGGATAGTTGGGCCAGCTGAGGGGGAAGATTTCTTGTCAGAAGGGGGATCAGGAGGAGACAGGGGAGATTGGTCAGCAGAGAGTGTCTCTGCCTCTAAGCTGACCTCTCTTTTTCCCGCCTGCTCCTTTGGGTTGCAACCCTCTACCCAAGAGTTAGTGCAGGTATGTGAATGGTGTCCTATTTGAACACAGGTATGACATTCTTGTCTCTTAGACTGCTCACTTGAGCCTAGGGTCATAATGTGCAGAGTGCAGGAGGTAATTCCAGCATTTTTGGCCTTATTTTCAAGTATGGCGGTACCCCCATGGTTCAATTTCATGTTCTGCAAGAGGGTCTTGATACTCTTCAATGAAGTAAGGGAAGCCTTATGGGCCTTGAAGTGTAGACATAGGATTTGGTTCACCTTCAAAGCATTTGAATATGCAGTGTACGCTTCCCGGGGAGTTAACTGGCAACTGGTGATCAACTGTTGTCCTTCAATGTAGAAGCAATTGGCAAGCTCAGCCAAGGTTTCTTTGGGTTTAAATGTGATATGCATAAACGCATCCTTCTTGACTTCCAAGCTGAGATCTCCTCTGAATTCTTCAATTAGGAGTCACTTCATGTCCTCCCAAGTGACAATAGAAGGGAGTTTGGGGACCACAACTTCCTGGCACGTGGGATGCAGACAGGTAAGAATATGTTACTTCTTAAGTTCATTAGTGGCCCTACACATTGCAGTCTTGTAAATTGTCAGAAAGGCAGCAATGGTAGAGGTTTTAGGGTCAAATATCTGTTTGAACAAAGGTTTATAATTGGGGACAATGGACAATGAGGTGGATTGGCTGTTGTCATCTGGATTAAGGACGTTAATGTGGGGATTGTCCTCAAACTCAGATTCAGCAGCAGGCTGTCTATCCCAGAGGAGTCAAAGGCTTTCCTCTAGGGTATCCAAGGTAGAGCTGTTATGTCCACTAATATCTCTAGCGGTAGCAGCAGCAGCTCTGAATTCATCAATCTTAATCTGTTGTACTGATAGAGTGCCAGCAATTCCATTGAGGCAAGTGGTCAGGGACATGGTTTGAGCAACCAAAGGGATAACCTGTCCATTCATTGTTTTGGTCAAAAAAGAGAAGTTTTTTACCTCTCTCTCCAATGTGTCCTGCCTATCAGCAACATTATTTGTTACTTCCGCTAGCTGATCCAGGGCAAGGGCGCAGTTGACCTGGGGCTGGCCTTTTAAGCCAGGGCAAAAAACCATGATTGCCATTAGTGGGAATACTAGCAACTTCAGCTTCCTCATCACCTTCAGATTCAGAGGAAAAATCATCAGGATTAGAGAAGCGTTGTCTCAAGTACTCAATTTCTCCTTGCAAAGTAGCTACTTGGTTGGTGAGCAAAGCAATGTGAGGGTCAGGCATAGGTTCTACTGGAGGAAGGTTTTGAACAGAAGATTGACGTCAAGTGGTAGCCTTGAGCTCCACTCTGGCTTCCCATACTTTGGCTTCAAATTCAGACGGGACCTCAACAGGAGGAGCAGGAGGGGTCACCTCAATGGACGCTACTCTATCATCCAGGTAATTTTGTACTTGATACAGAGTATTTTCTAATGCAGCCTTATCCAGTCTGTATTAGTGCTTCAGGTGGAGGCCCAGGTGTTTAAATGAGTCCCAACCAATTCAAGATGGGAATTAATATGCTCTCAAAATTGGTTGAGTTCAGTACCCAGAGTCTCAAAGTCCTGACAATGCTTTATAAGAGAGGACTTAATTTGTCCACGCCATGTTGCTTGATGATAATCCAATTTTCACAGTTGGTCCTTGATATATACAGGGAGCAAGGAACAAAGGGAATTCAGTGGTGAGGTTAGGTGCTTCTGGGAGGCCAGCAAGTCACACTGGTTATCCAAAATACACACAAAGAGACTTTGGGATCATTCTTGATATGCCATATTTTGAACATGGTTGTTTGAGACAGTGGTGGCTATGGCATTTAGAAGCTGGTTCTGGGATCCTAATGCAAGTTGATGGTGAACCAGGGCGGATTGAATAAACTGGTTGGCTAACACACCAATAGTATCCATAGGCTCCATTAGCATGGGACAGAGACCAGGGACAGTATGCATTGCCACAGTGCCTGAGTGGAGGAGAGAGAGGGTGGCAGCACAAGCTTGCTTTTAGTTGAGAGAGAAAGCTGAAAAGGGGCCCACGCGGGCCCAGGGGATAGCACCAGTACCATGGGAGTTGTGGGGGCATTGGTTATGTCTTCTTCTAGAGAAGGACTAGAAACTTTAGGCTATTTGGGTACTTCAGAAACAAAGGGAGAAGGACCAGAGAATGAGCGTGGGAACAGGGTAACCAAGGGGCTTGCAGCCCCTGTAGTGAGCACCATTTTGTTGTGTTTGGCTCCTGAGGACAACATCCAGGAGGACATGGCGGGAAAGCTTTATAACAAAAGATTTGAGGTTTGAAGTTAGCCTTGGGTTAGCTTTCAGGGCAAAATTAAGGGCACATACCTTAATTTCCTGTAATACAAGATGTGAAGTTCCTTTTGGCAAAAAGGAAAGGAAAAAGCTTGAAGAATATTAAAGCCAACACAAATATGGATAAACTTGTCTTTATTAGGATAAATGATTCTACTTAAATAGTAGACAAGGGTCAATGATCACTCAGTAGGTATACAGAGTGGCAGAGGGGGTCACATTGGGATGAGGTCATACCAGGATCAGTCAAGGGCAGGTATGATATTCTGGAATGGGTGGATATTAATCCAGACCCATTTGCAGAAGGTAAGGAATTCCCAAAATTGAAAGCAAAACTGACCAAATCTTCACACATATCATTATTTGAAGGCCATATCAAAATGACATTAATGGCGCAATTTACAACAATTGATGGTCCCGCTGAATGTGATTGTTGGCTTAGAAGCTTCTAAAAATAAAATAAAAATTAATAAATCCTAAACAGTAAATTAGAGAATATAAAAAAGTTGGGCACACTAAGCCTTTAATTGATTGGCTGATTGGCAAGGCACGCAGGGATCAACAAATCAGTATGGCCATAGAATTTGGCCACGGTCTCAGCTGGGAGGGTATGGATCCCAGCCTGCAGAAAATCAAATAGGTCCTCAGTCCCAGTTGGAGTCCATTGCTTGAAAATTTGCATGAGCTACCCAAAAACTTCCTTGATGGGATTCAGGAAGGGAAAATAGGCGGGGAGGAAGAGAAGGCGCAAATTTGCTGTGGTCAATTGCTGGGGGCCCACTTCAATGCTGGTGTCAATTGATGAAAAACCTCAAGAATATCTGCCATCTTATGGAGACCAACTTTATCCATCACAATTACATTGGTGAAGCCCAGGCTTGTGCGCCTCAGGTGCTCCTAGACCAATTGGAGGAATGATAGAAAGGTACGGCTGTTGTGGGATTCTAATATCATTTGATAAAGCTCAATCCCCTTTGGACTAAGGAGAGCCACCATCAAATAGGCTGTGGCGCAGACTGCAGCACGCAAAAGCTACCCCATCATTTGAGCCTTTGGGGACATAGCAATATGCATTATGCATAGATGAGACAAATGCCATTTGTCAATAAAGTAAAATTTGACTGTCCCCTTGGCTTTGAGGTCAGTGTATGCCTCTATGTATTTTTTCTGGACATCAATGTTGGAAGTACTGTTTCTATTATAGGGGAATACCCTGAGTTTTTTCCATGAAAACTGCAGACCCTTTACCAAATGATAATAAAAGAAAATTGAGGCCTCAACCCCAAAAAGAGCTTTAACTATGGCCTGTATATTTTCCAGTTCAAGATGACCATCTTGGGATATCCACTGGCGGATTGCCCATTTTTGCTCCTTGGTGAGTATGGTAGAATCATGCAATAATTTCTCTGTGGCAAGGACTCAGCAGTATTGATATAGGTGTTGAATGTCTTGGAGGCGTACTTGGGATCCACCCCAACAAGAGCCGTGGCTGCCTTGTAATCACCAGATTGCCATATTAGCTTGGGCAGGATGATGCATTTGATATCAGTGATGCACTTCTGAGAGGGCTTTGCGGGAGTTGGTGAATCTAGATCCTGATTGGAGACTGGCTTGCAAGGCATAGACACCTTGGTATAGAAGGCTGCAACCTTCTTTAACACCAGCTGTCCCTCATCAGTTCTTTAGAACTCAGGCTCCTTGTCCTCTTCCTGGTTGCCATCTCTGTTTTAAGGCTTGTAGCTAGTGTCAGCACAGGCTTAAATTTCTCCAGCATGGCTGACGGGACCAACTCTTGGCAGTACACAGCGTCAAACACATACTAAGTAAGTTCTGCCTCCTTGTTTTTAATTGTTTTAGTAGTGGTGACTTTGGTGGGCTTCCAGGTCAGCTTGGGGACCCAAGGGTTGATGCACTGCACCCTAGCAGCTTGTGCTCCTTGAACCAGTTGTGTCAGTGCAGCATCACAATTGAATTCTCCTCTCCAGTCTCCTTCTTGAGTAGGCAGTTGTGCTGCACTAACTCTGTTCTTTGACCCTCATGGGCAACTGCAACTGCGGCACACAACTGGTGCATTGTCACTCTGTTGTTGTGTTCCTTTCATGTTGAGAATTTAATAAAATACTAAATAAATTTCAATAAGTCACTCCTTACTTTTAATTTTTGCTTTTATCTGAATATGAATATATAATTATTATTTTCCCCCAATATCCCAATTATAGATTTTTTGTTTTATAATTAGTTGTTTTTGGTTTTAACACGCCCATTTTAGAATACCTGAAATAATTTACACTCATTTTCCCAGATTTTACACCAAATTAAGCACCCAACACAATATTTTTAAAATTTATGTCCTGGATTGTGTGTCTTATTTTAGAACCCTTGGTATTATTCCTGTATACAATACATTTAACACAAAAACTGAGTGGTTTTGTTTACATGTTGAGTTGCTATTGTGGTTTGTTTTTGGTATGAGTTTTGACTCACCACACTTGGGTTTATTTTGTCATCAATTCACATAGTAAACATATGTACACTGAAATTCAACTCACACCATTTTGTTTGTGAATCAATGTATTTTGGATTGCATTTTGAATAGTTTTGCTTTGCGTGTGAGCACTTCTTTGCTGTGTTGACCCATTTTGCCCATTTAACCAAAAATCCCTGTTAACAGAGTGTATATTTAATGTGGTAGTTGAAATTTGCTTAAATCTGAAATCATTTTGTTTAAATCTAAGGTATTTTTTGGTTGTCACCATAGCTTTTAAAGCTAGTGTAGCAGTTGGAGGTGGTTTTAGGAGTTTATAGACGTGGAGAAGGTTGTACTGTTTAGTTGGGACAAAGACATTGTTGAAAATGGTGAAACCTGTAGAGACGTCTTATCTTTCTTTGAAAACTCTCCAGCCTGTGTGGAGGGCCATTTTTTGGATCTTTTTCTTAGGAGGAATTTCTCCTTAAATCTGCGTAGGTGTGGATAACCTATCTGTGCTACCACTGTCAAGAATATACTTCTGGGAAGTATAATAAATGAGATAAAGGGTAAAATTAAGAAGAGAATGATACTTTATTGTATATTGTTGTAACTGTGCTGCTTTAACAGAGTTACAAGGGGAAAATATCTAGGAACTAGATAATATTCTTTATTGAGAGATAATGATTATATAGTTAATGTGAGTCATGGATAGCAGGAATATGAGATGTTAAAGGGGGTGGCTTGATCCTGGTAATGAGTCAAGCGCCAAAACAAGGTATCTACCGTAAGGGATTACCATTTGTTCATGTTGTTGGATTTGGAAATTTGAGTTGACTTCCTAGCCTGGCTTTGAGTGACTGGATAATTGGGTTGCAGGTCACAAACTTGCTTACTCAAAAGCTTGTTGGCAGATCAATCCTGCTGTTATGATACCCCCCAACTGAAGGTCAGCCTCCTCTGGGAGTATATTGTCAGGGAGGTTGTCAGATGCCCGGGCACCATACTGGACTGGCTTTTGTTCTGTGGCAGGTAGGGTGGTCTTGCGCTGTCTTTGTCTTGCTCTGCAGGGTCTCAGGCAATCATGGTGGAGGATTTCATCTTGTTTATGTTTCCCAAGTTCTTGCACGGGGTAAGTGTTATTTTTATTTACCTTTAGAATGATTGCTGGGCCTACTTTTTTGGGTTGTAGTTTGCTTTTGTCAACGTTCATGACCCAAACTTTGCCATCAACTTCATGTCTGTCTTGGATGGGGATGAATGTCTTTTGCAGACGCTTTTTTCACTTTCTGCTTGATCACTATTGACCTCTATGACCTGGGGATCTGAACAAGGGGGGCCTTGCTTGGAATCTCCAGCTTGGGTCCTGATAGTGCTTGAATGATATTGAGCTGTGTGCCATATACCAACTCAAAAGGGCTTTTCCAAGTAGTTCTGTTCACACAAGTATGGCATACAAGTAGTTCAGTTGATAGCAGCTTATACCAATCTTCAGGTTTCCCAGCAGTGAGCTTGGCCAAGGCTTGCACAAGGCTGCCATTTAACCGCTCCACACGTCCAATGGCCTGAGGGTGGTATGGTTTTGTCGCAGTGTGCTTGATCCCATTCTTGGTGAGGTATATGTTGGTGTCTTCAGAGGTCATTTCATTGCCTCTATCAGTTATCAGGAGTTCTAGCTTTCCAAACTTACTGATTATTTCTTTTCCTATTAACCGCTGCACGTCATTGCCAGTATGTGTCTTTACTGCTTGGGCTACTGGCCATTGTGTAGCAAAGTCTATTGCAGTGATGATGTATTTCTTATCATTATGTTTTCCTGGCATGGGGCCAACAATGTCTAGGGCCCACACCTTGAAGGGTAGCTGCATGTGGATGGGTAGTACTGATTTTGGAGGGGTTTTGCTTTTTGTAAGTTTCTTGCATAATTTGCATTAGTCTAGGACTTCTTGAATGTTGCGGTACAGGGTTGGATACCAGGCCTTGTGTTTTACGGAACTCATATAGGTTGCAACTTTTGGTGTTCCCTAGGCCTCTGTGATAGTGTAGGATGGTTTCAACTCACTGATGTGTGTAAATATAAAGTATGGTGGTTCTTTCAGACATTTTTTGATGCAAGGTTCCATACACATCTGCAAATAAGTGCTTGTTCTTACTGGCTGTTTCTTTTTGTTATGTTAGTTGTGCCATGGGGGAAGCCTTTGTCCTTTGTCTGGAGTACCAAGAGGGGCCAGTATGGGTCAAGCCCATTTTCTCCTCTTGTGGCACGGGCCTACAGGCGCAAGAGAGCGTCTGCCATGGTAAGTTCTGGACCAGGTTTGTATTGTATAAGCATATTGAACCTCTCTAAGAGTTCCATTCAGTGGGCTTGATGGCAGGATAAATTTGCTTGAGTTGTGAAATATATGAGCAACTTGTGGTTGTCCAGTGCTGTGAATTCTTCCTGCTGTTCTAGATAACAGCATCATTTGACTAGGCAGTGTACAATGGCCAACAGTTCTTTGTTGTGGATAGGATATTGACACTTGTCATCTGTCAACTTTTGTGATTCATAGGCTATGGGCAGGAAGTCACCATTATTGTTTTTGATTTGTAGTACTCCCCCAATGGATGCATCTGAGGCGTCGGTTTCCATTTGGTATTCCCTATTGCATTTGGGGTATTGTAGGATGGGAGCCGCTGTGAGTTTCTCTTTGAGACATCTAAAACAGAAATCATGTTGGGAGGTCCACACTCCCTTGGATTTAGCGCCAGTTATGGTGAATAAGGGGACATTCAAGACACCACAGTCAGGTATGAAGTGGCATACATAGGCCACCATCCCCAGGAAAGTGCAGAGTTCCAACTTGTCCTTGGGTGGTGGCATCTTGCAGATGGCCTGTATCTTTTGACTGTTGGATTTGATGCTTTCTTTTTAGACTATGTGTCCCAGAAAAGGCAGTTGCTTGCGAAAGAACTGGCATTTGGAAGGCTTGGCCAGCAGCTTATGTTGCGCTAGGGTAGCAAAGACTGCCTCTGAGTCTTTGTGGTGTTGCTCTACCAAGGGGCTATAGACAATAATGCCGTCTAGGTAGACTAGGGCATGCTTGCCTATGTGAGGGGCAAACACCTTGTTCATGAAGATCACAAAGTTTGAGGGGGTGTTTGTCATACCAAAATTGAGTATCACACACTTTTATAAGCTATATTTAGTACAGAAGGCTGTTTTGGGGATGTCTTCTCCCTTAATACAAATCTGATTGTAGCCTGCCATTAGGTCAATCTTGAACTTGACTGTGGCTCCACCCAAGGCATCAAAAAGGTCGTCAATAAGTGGTAATGGGTAACAATTCTTGATGGTAACTTTGTTTAGGGCTTGCTAGTCTGTGACTAGACGCAGGGTACCATCCTTCTTGGCCACAAAGAATACAGGGGCCCCAAAGGGAGATTGTGAAGGGCAGATAAGTCATTTCTCCAATGCTTCCTTGAGGTAAGCACTAGGGTGTTGTCTTTGTTTGGGGTCAGCCGGTAGATAGGTTGTGCTTTGGGTACAGCCCCTTTGAGTTGAATGTAATGTTGGATATGTTTTTCCGGGGGTAACCCAGGTAAAGCCTCCTTGAAGATTTCTGGATGGCAGGCCACAATTTTGCAATCCTGAGGTGTGGAGGTATCATAGTATTCTTTGAAGTGTATGATCTTGTACTGGCAGGAGTCCCAGTCAATTGTCTTCAGGTTTTCCTTTTTGTCCAAGGTCTCTGTAATGCGCAGAAAGACGTGGTTGCGTAGGAGTTGATCCACTGAGTCAGGGTAGATCTGGTGGTTGACACCTTCACATTTGATGGTCAATACCAAGGTTGCCCAGTATATGTGAGGGGTGTTCTTTTGCAACCAATCCAAACCCAGTACAATGTGAAACTTTGGAAAGTCAATGACAGGGCCTTGGATGGTGGAATGCAGGTTCTTGAGCATGACAGAGAAGGGGGAAGCTTCCTTTGTTACAACAATGTGATGTTTATCAGCCAAAACCATATTTTTAATCTGCAAAGTATTAGTGGCTAGCTTTAAATTATCCACAAAGCTGCTATTGACTAGGGTTCAATCCGCGCCCAAGTCCAGGAGTGCTGAGCCTGTGTAACTGCAAAAACAGAAAGGATAGGCCATCAGTTTATTGGGATTTCTGGCAATAGTGTACAGTAACGGGTCTTCTGAGGGTACTTGGATCATTGGACACTGGTCCACGTCCTCAGGTTGGTACTCATCATTGAGCAAGTCAGGAGTTGTGCAGGGAGAGTTTGGCTTACTTAATGCTCTCCTTGAGCTTTTCCCTTGTCTTGGTTGCCCTGTGTGGCAGTGACACAGAAATGTGTACAATTTGACTGACCATTGTTCCCACTTCCATGTCCATTTGAACATGTGGGTTTATGGTTTGTGTTGTTTCTGTTGTTTCCAGGGGGTGGTCAAGTGGAGCGCCTGCCTGTGTGAGAGTCTTTGGGTCTCTCTTGCTATCCAGTTTGCGCTTTGTGAAGAGTAATGGGTGTTTGTTCTGCTTTCTCTGCCTTGCAATACAGACTCTGTAGATTGACCACCTGGTCCAGGTTCACGTGTCTTGTTACATGAGATTTGAGTGTGTCAATGTACATGAGGTGTGTGGCTGGGGTATCAAAGGCCATGTCAGAGGGTGCACATAGTTGGAGTTCCTTTTAGGAGATAGTGAGTTCCTTCACAGTGCCTGTCTGGGTTAAGATCTTTACTTGATGTATGATCATGACGCAGTGTCCTTAAGCACAAATCTTGCCAAGAAGTCTTGTTTGAAGGTATCCCAGTTCCTCTCAGTATGTTTTTTGTGCCACTTGTTGCACCAGGTGCCAGTGTTGTGGGTCAGTCAGATGGAGATTTCTGCAATCCAAAATTTCTGCAGGCATTCCATCTGGGCCAGCTTGCTCTGGGCGGACTGAATCCATGTGGCAGCATTGTTGTCATTGGCCCTAGAAAAAAGTTCCAAGGCAGTGCTTTGGAGTCTTTAAGCTATGGAGGCAGGCATGGTGCTTTTGTCAGTTGGTTGTGGAATGGTGGCGGCTGTCTGGAAGAACCCTTGTGCAGACATGGCATTGAAGGCTGGCAGTGAGATCACCATGTTCTGTTACAGGAAAAAAACCATCAGTTATCTTGGCACCAGGGGTATACAGAGTCCAGTCTAGCAGGAGTCCAGACATAATTCTATCAGGGATCTGTTGGCTGCGGCAAGTACAGGCAACAAGCGTAATTTTGGGGAATGAAGTAGGATGGGGAACCTACTTCTGCTACCAATGTTGTAACTGTGCTGTTTTAGCAGAGTTACAGAGGGAAAAATATTTAGGAACTAGATAATATTCTTTATTGGGAGATAATGATTATATAGTTAATGTGAGTCATAGATAACAGGAACATGATATTGCTGATCACACAGTGGGATGGTGAAGGGAGAGGCTTTATCCTGGTAATGAGTCAAGCGCCAAAACAAGGTATCCACTGTAAGGGATTATCATTTTTTCATGTTGTTGGATTTGGCAATTTGAGTTGACTTCCTAGCCTGGCTTTAAATGACTGGATAATTGGGTTGTGGGTCACAAAATTGCTTAATTGAAACCTTGTTGGCGGGTTGAGCCTGCTTTTTTGACAATATAAATATAGGGTATTATATAAGGTATCATGGAAAGCTACATACCAACCATGTATATCATGGAGCTTATCTGAGTAATGTTTCTCTTAAGTCACAAGGCTTATTTAAGTTGTGTTCCGCTTAGGATCTGGATTGTTTGATCCCTGTAATAGATGGCAAAATGATAGGGTTGCCACCAACTAAATGTTTAGTTGGTGAGCCATTTGGTGACTCATTTGGTGAATAACTCGGGATTTTAATTCCTCAAGAGGGAGTACTCAAAGATGTTGCAACAGAGTATATAAAGTTGAGCAGTGAGAAGGCTACCAAAAGAGAAAGCTATGCTAACTCAGCCCTATTATTCACAGCTTCACACTGGTATCTTTTTCTTCTTCCCTAGCTGAAATATTTTTTGCAGTTCAGCAACTCTTTTTTAAATTTTATTTACAGTTCTGGCTGTTAAAAGATGATTTAATGATATCTAAAGTAATTTTTTGATATAAAAATGATAGCTTTATTATGATTTCTACTTTTCATTAGAGAAGTATGGGTTTATGCTTTGTAAATACTCTATTATACTAATATCAAGGCTTTATTAGAGGTTTGTACTTTTTATTATGCATTTTATTTTGATATTTAAGAGACCAGAGATTAATTACAGTACTTTTAAGAGCTGTTGAGATACACAGCCAAACCCAAAAATAGAACACTAAGTATACACACATAAAAAATCAACAATTTATATTAGTTAACAATAAAATTAGCCCACTTAAGATTTTTTTTTGTGCATGAATTTTGTGTGCTCAGCACTTGGTTTTGGTTATCTATCTCAACAGGTCTGAAAAGTACTGTATTTTTATCCACATAATGAGACTGCAGCTTTAAATTCTTTATTTTCAGTATATATTTTGAACTCCAATGGACATTACAATACCAATATTAATAAAGATCAAGTACATGTTATAAAAATCTATTTGGTTCCTGAACTATTTTTGTAGCTATAGGCTTAATATATTCTTTTTGTAGTACAGCTTTTTACTAAGATATAGTCTTTATTTGTTGCTGACTGCATATTTTATTTATTAACATATCAATATCAATTTCTTTTTAAATATATGTTAATTCTATGTAGTACTCTCATTTTTGATATCATTATTTCCTATTTTTGATAGAATAGTGTCTGACTTTGTAGATCTTTTTAGTTATCTAATTTGTTTTTACTTTAGCTTCATAGCATTTACTTTGATTGCATTTTATTTTATTTTTGTGGGTTCAGTACCCTCTGGTAAGTATTATTGCTTTTGATTTTAGTAGAAAACATCATAAAATTAAACTACTGTAATATGGTCTAAACTTGATAATTTATGAATTTCTAAGATTTTTGTTATCTCATAAAATTAATTAATTATAGTGGTCTTTTAAAAGAGAATACCTCTAATTTTATGAGCAGAAGAAAGGTAAAAGATCTATATTGGTTATTATATATGATATATTAAAGTAGTTTATGTGGTGCTGGAGCTTTACAGATGAGGGTGAAATAAAAATTATAATAAATGTGCTATTTGGGTGAAAAAAATTAAGGAGACAGGACACTTTTTATCACAATATGCCAAAACTTGACTATAACCATTAAAACATGAAGATTAATTAAAAGTTTTCTAAGCAAATTATAATTGCTTGGTAGAGAACTTAAAACTAAGTAACTTTAAAATATACTTTTTAGTATTTATTAATCATGTAAAAATAAGATAAAACATTATATTGAAAGATATAGCTAATAAAAGTTTAAAGTAATGAAGTCAAAGAGATTACCTTACTGTAAATTCAGAACCTGAATATAAAAATGCGGGATTGTCAAATCCTTAGTCCAAATTTTGGATCACATTTGCAGGATAGCCTTTTTTAATTAAATTGAATTCTTTGTATTTTAATTTGGATTTTTAAAAATGTGGGAACTCATAGTAAACTTAATGAAAATGGATGATCAATTTGAACACTTCAAATCTGATTCCAGTTAATTCATTTTGTCCATTGGAATTATACAGTTTGACCTGAACTTTGCAAAGTGTCTATGCTTTTTGGAATTGCAGGATTGTCAAATCCAAGAACCAAATTTCAAATCACTTTTGAATGCCACTAGTAAAATCATATATTAATTGCAGGAACTGGAATCCAAATTGAATGTACAGTAAGAAACTAAGACAAATCAACCCAAATCAAGAAGCTCCACTCTAGATAAAATCAAATGAAAAATCCAATCTCAACAACCATGTTTAGACATGAAATTAAGTGAAAACCAAATTGCCTAAACTGGAAATGATGAAATATTCTGCACTCTAAATCACTAATATAGCAACCACAAAACCATATAATGATATATGAGCTACCCTCCTGATGATCCAGAAACTTTTTAAATGTTTTTTGGCCCCTGGCGTAGAAAGGGGCCAAACATACTTCTTTTCAAGGAAGAAGGAAAGGTGGGGGAAAAAACTCAAAAGTGAAACATCAATGGATTACTACACTATGTGTTAATGGATTGCTATTAAGGATACTTGATTACAGTAGATTTTAAAAAACGCTAATAATAAAATAGAATTATATATTACAATCTATCTTATCACATTGTTTTTTCCTTGATGTGTTGGTAGTTCATTTTCTGTTGATAATGTTCTTGCATTTAATTGGATAGTTTCACCTTCAGTTACCTTGGCAATAGGAAATCAAGTTGCCTCTGCAACCACAGCTGGTCTTGGAGGCAACTTGATTTCCTATTGCCAAGGCAACTGGAGGTGAAACTATCTAATTAAACGCAAGTACATTATCAACAGCAAATGAACTACCAACACATCAAGGAAAAGACAATGTGATAAGATAGATTTTAATATATAATTATATTTTATTATTAGTGTTTTTTAAAATCTACTGTAATCAAGCATCTAAATTTTAGCCGCCCTAAAATGGAATAGGGTGATTTCTGAGAATTCCTGATTCCTAAAAGAATTAGCACAAATCCACTCTAGATCCTTTAGCATACTTTTTGAGACATCCTTTTATTATATTTATTTCAAATTCACCTCATTTTTGATTTGAAATTTGGTTCTTGGATTTGAAAATCCCGCAATTTCAGATTTGTTAATTTTTACATGATGTCTATGATTTGTTTAAAATACAGAAAATTTCAAATTGTAAATTAGAATCCCACATTTCTGATTCATTTATCCTGCATTTTTTTGCTGTGTTTTGTCTTTAGTTAGTTGAGTTATCTGCTCAAGGGATCCAAAATTTGCCAATTTAAATAAGTCAAAAAAAGTCAAATTAAATGGTTGATTTTATTAAATATTTTAATTTTCATTCAGCTGAGGCTTGCAAAAGTGATTTGAAATTTGGACTAAGGATTTGACAATCCTGCATTTTTATGTTTAGGTTCTGAATTTACAGTAATAGTAAAAAGTTAAATTTGGGTAAAAAAGAGCTAGTTGGATCAAAAAAACTAAATTGGACAAACAGTTTTTTGGTAAAATATCTGCTTACTCTAAAAAACTTACTCAACCCAAGATCTGCTGTAGGAAGATATCTAGGACTTGAAATTAAGGTTAATAGTTTGGAAAATATGACTTACCTAAATCATGATCTGCTACAGGGAAAAAGGTTTTTATAAAAAAGGTTAGTGAGTAGAGAAAAACTTACCCAGCCCAAGATTGACTTCAGGGTAAAAGTTTGGCTTTTTAAATATAGGTTGGTAATTTAGTGAAAAAAATTTACCCACACCAAGATCTGCTGTGGGCTAAGTCCATCTAAAAGGATTGGAGGTTATTATTTTTAAGAAAGGCTTGCCTGAAATGCAGCTTGGTTAAAAAATATTAGTGATTCAAAACATTACTTACCTTTCCAAGATTAACTTCAGGGCAAAAATCTGAACTTTTTTAATCTAGGTTAGTAACTAAATAAAAAATAACTTACCCACCCCAAGATCTTCTGTGAACCAAGCCCATCTAAAAGGAAATAAAGGTTAGTATTTTTAAGGAAAAGCTTACCTGAAATGCAGAATCAAATTTAATTTTGAATTGAATTAGTCTTTTTAAAATTATTACCTTTATAAAGAAAGGTTAGCTTCAAAACTTTTTAAACTAATCTTGCCTTTAATATCCTTGATCCACTATTATTAAAACAGTATTATGTATATATTTTGCAGCTTACCCTTAATTTGAAGGGAATTATTTAAATTGGAGTTGAAAAAGTTAGTATTGTGTTTAGTGAAGGCTTACCTTGCTTAGTAAATCTAATCTAATCATCTAAGCTTAAAAGTAGCCAATCAGAGTGTATGATGGCATCTTGCTTTCCAATCATTAAAGTAAGTTTTATATCCATTTTTGACTGTCTTAACTCTTAGTTGAACCAGACTAATTTTTAACTGCATCCTATATTCTTAACTTTGATTGACACTGTTGCAGGTAGAGATGCTGCAAAACACGTCAAAGTGTCCAACAACCCCTCTGTTGGCAGCATCAGCCATACAAACCAGACTATCTTATAGGCAGGTTTGATATTGTTTTGGCTGTTGTCAGACTTAAAAATTTGACTGATTTTCTAGCCAAAAACATAGTAAAAATATTCCCAGCAACTTGAGCAGTTAATTAAGACAAGACTGCAGAGATTCAATCAGCCCTGACTAAGCTATCTGAAGACATCCTCAGCTGCAACAGTCAGCCAATTAAGAAATTTTGTAACCAGTACCTACCCTGTGTATGCCCCAGTCTTTGCCTCTTGTTAGTGCTCCAAGCCCACAAAGAGACAAACATGAGGGCATTGCCAAGACCTATAATTGGCTCCAGAAGGACTATTATTGGGAGAACCTTTGTCTGATAATCCCTGATGTCATTTATATTTGTCACAACTGCCAGTTGCAGAATCCCCAAGCTGCATCCTATGAGTTCAAACTAGTCCCCCCACAGCATGCCTTTCATACAATCAGAATTGACGCTGTAGGGCCTCTTCCTTGTTCACGCTCAGAATGTCAATTCATCTTGATTGCTGTTGATCATTTCAGCAAATGGGTAGAAGATTGCCCTTCCAATGACATCACTGCTAAAACCACTGCAGCCTTCTTACTGCAGGATGTGTTTTATTGTCATGTCTCCCTCAAGTGCTACTGTCATATAATGAATCTAGCTTCAATTTAAAGCTAGTAGCTTCTGTTGTAGAGGCTTTGGGATCTCATCAGTCCTTCTCAGCCCCTATATGTCAGGGATCCAGTCTTGGGCAGCCAGCCTGTTGGTTTCAGGGATTACTTGGTCAGGGTTTTTGTGGGTAAAGCCACCACAAGATAGGAGCTAACTTAAAAAGGTACAAGAAGGACTTCCCCACCCAGGACCATGGGCTGGCAGCTAGTAATAGAGTGTCAATCACCCATGTGAGGATGATGTACACAATCCCATACAGTTTGCCAGTATGAAAGGGGGGAGGTTGGGTGAGGAGGCAGGCATCAGTTTTGGGGTCACAGGTGGTTCCATATGGAGATTGTAGGCAGGCAGATAGTTGAAGTTTCCTCTAAACAAATTGGGTGTTGAGAATACCCATGGACCTTGACAGTTGTATCTAACTGCGGATTGTATGCAGGCCAAAGGATCTAGTTCAAGGATCTTTTCCAGGGTGTATTCCTTATATTCAGGTTTCATAGGGTAGTCAGTAAAATGTACAGGGCCAAAAGGAACACCTGGAGGACAGGAATTTGTGTGCAGAGGGGCAGGAGGGCCGGATGATCTGATACTGACTTGATAGATGGCAAACACAAAATAAGGCAATAGCTGTTTAAGCCAAAATAACATAACCTTTGTTCAAAAATGGTAATAAGGTTTGAGCACAGAATCTATAGGCATATATAGCATCCTACTTCCAAACTTAATATTTTCCATGAGGGGTTTATCAGGGCATTGGGAAAGGCGGGCCTGGGTGCTCTGGTTCAAAGGCGGCAAAATGGCACCCAGGTTGGGAGTTCTTTCATTGGTCATAGATCTCAAATTGTCTAATTGATTATCTTGATTTGGGCTGTGGTCATGGGGTTGGGTCTAAAGCATGTGGTTTTCTTTGGTAATTGAATTTGATTGGTTATCCAAGAGGACTTCAAGTTCATGAAGTTCACAGAGAAACTTTCTCAGCCTTCATTAGGCAATTTTAGAAGTTCCTCCTTGGGTATCACCATGGTCAAGCCTGCACTGGTATTCTGACTTTGGGACTTAGCAGAAGCTTCAGCTTGCAGGAGCTCAGTCCCAGGAAAACATGGGCAGGCGGCCTCTCAGTCCTTAGGGCTGATGGCTATAGGGTTGCAGGGTCAGGGTTTTAATCCTGTTCCAAGGCCCAGGTTTCAAGAGGGAAATAATTGTTAATCCTGACACTATAACCTTTCCACCAATGGGGCTTTAGAACGTTCTAATGTCAAAACAGCAGGCTCAACCTGCCAGCTAGGTTCCAACCAAGCAGATTAGTGACCTGCAATCCAATTTCTCAGTGACCTGTAGCCATGCCAAGAAGTCAAATCAAATTACCAAATCTGTCAACATGAACAAATGATGATCCTCTATAGTAGATACCTTGTTTTAGCGCTTGACTCATTACCAGGATCAAGCCACCCCCTTCACCATCCAACTGTGTGATCAACACAATCATGTTTCTGTTATCCATTGATTCACAATGACTATACAATTACTATCTCTCAATAAAGAATATTATCCAGTTTCCAAAACATTTCTCCCTTGTAACTCTGCTAAAACAGCACAGTTACAACATTGGTAGCAGAAGTAGGTTTTCCATCCTACTTTATTCACCAAAATTCCGCCTGTTGCCCATACTTACTGCGTCCAACAAATCCTTGATAGAATCATGTCTGGCCTCCCTCTAGACTAGACGCTGTATACACCAGATGCCAAGATACCTGATGGGTTTGTACTATACCAGAACATAGTAATTCTACTCCCTGCCTTCAACGCCCATGTCAGTGCAAGGGTTCTTCCAGGAACCTGCTGCCATGCCCCAAGCTACTGACAAAGGCTCCATGCCAGCCATTGTAGCACAGAGACTTCAAAGCGCTGCAGTGGAACCTTTTGCCAGAGCCAATAACAAAAATGCCACAGCATGGACCCAATCTACCCAAAGCAAGCTATGTAAGGCCTTGCCCATAATGGTGCAAGGCTATAGACTAGAGCGTGCACAGCATTGGGATTCAAATTTAAAAGATATAAGAACGTAGGTACTGTCTGTAAGATGATCTTACAGAAACCCTCTAAAAACCTATATTGCGTCACTAATGGAGTAATAAAGTGTAAAACCCCTACGCAAAGAAGATAGAATAAAGTGTTCAATAGTGAACAATTTGTAACTAAAGGAATATCAATATTAGGATATTCTCCATTGGCAAATTGATACATAAAACTATTGAAAGATTCATTAAGGGGAAAAAATGGATACAAAAAGCCTAAGGCTTGTTGTTTTACAAGTTCCATTTGGATTTAAGGAAAAGGCTAAACTAAAAAATGAATAAAAAAAATAAAAAATTTAAAATTACAAATTTGAAGTTTAAAAATTGTAAAAGTTGAAGGGAAGAAATCACTTAGAATTTTGGCTTAAAGCCTACTCTTCACAAGCTCTTTATTTATAGTTAATTCTTTTTCAGTTAAAAATGATAGGCATAGGGGAACAACAGCCAAGGACAGGAGAAACTAGAGAAGTTGAGCAGAACCTGGAGGAAAAATAGGAAACAGAAACCCAGTAAGCCTGCAGATCAACAACGTAAAGCTGGGGGAGTGGCAACAACGCAAGCAGGGGTTTTGAAAGGTAAGTGAGTGAAAATATTCTAACTTTAAAGTAGATATATATATAATAAAGGCAAACAACAGAGCAAACAAAACAACAACAATTTGAAAGCAAATGGCATTGAAAAACAAGGTAATTATTTTAAAATACTTAAATATTAACTTCCAATTTAAATTTTCAGTATTAAAATAATGAAAGATTTAACCAAATGAAAAATAATAAATATTAAAACTTAAAGAGCCTGCCCTTTGGGGCAGGGCATGACATTACCCCCTCCAGATCCAAGCTCAGGATGTGCTTGGATATAAGACTTGACAACCTTGGGAAAGTTTTCAAGATTAGATAATGGCTCCCAAGAGCTCTCCTCAACAGAATATCCCTTTCAAAGAACCAAGTATTGGAGTTTACCATAGTGGTAACAATGGTTGATAATGGAGTCAATCTCATATTCAGGGGTACCTTGGACCATGTGAGGAGGAGGTGCTTTGCTGTTCTGATGAGAAGGAGGAGGATAAGTCTGAAGTTTTAGGAGAGACACATGGAAGACGTCATGAATGTGATACCCTGGAGGAAGGTGGATACAATATGCAACATTCCCAACTCTTTCTTTTACAAGGAAAGTCTCTATGAACTGAGGGCCAAGTTTATGGGAAGGCCATCTGATAGGAAGATTTTTTGTATTTAAATATACAAGGTTGTTGACCTGGATGCCCTTTCCCTCTTGACAATGACGGTTGGCCTGGACCTTGTAAACCTCAATAGCCTTAGGGAGATTTTCTTTTAAGGAATTCTGGATGAGTTCTAGCTGGAAAAGAAACTCCTCAGCTAACAGGAAATGGATGAAAGAGGTGACAGAAGGAACAAAGGCAGGAGTGTAGCCTAAATTTGCCATGAACAGAGTCATCTTGGTAGAGGAATGGGGAGTAGCATTGTAGGAATACTGGGCCAAAGGTAGGTGAGAAGCCCAATTGTCTTGTTGTTTGTTGGAAAAACAGCAAAGAAAAAATTCTAGTGTCTGATTTGTACGTTCAGTTTGCCCATCAGACTGGGGATGATAAGAGGTGCTAAGGGAAAGGTGAACACCTAGCTGAGTCATAAACTCTTTCCAGAACAGGGAAAAGAATTGTGGTCCACGGTCGGAGACAATATCTCTTGGAGTGCCATGGTAGATGAAGACGTTCTTAACAAAGAGGGAAGCAGTCTGATTTGCATTAATGTTAGAATTGCAGGGAGCAAAAATAGCCTGCTTTGAGAATCTGTCTACAATGAACAGTATGGTGTTGAAACCTTCAGACTGAGGAAGCTGGATAATATAATCCAAAGAGACAGACTGCCAAGGACCTTCAGGGACTGGAAGGGGATATAAAAGACCCATGAGTTTCTGGGTGGAGTGTTTGCTTCTCTGGAAAACTAGTCAACTACTGACGTATGACTTGACAAAGGTGGACATTTTTGGCCACCAGAAGTGATCTCGGAGTTTAGAAAGGGTTTTCTTATATCCAGTGTGGCCTGAAGCAAGGGAGTCATGGAATGTGATGGTTAGAAGCTGTTGAAAGTCCAGAGAAGGAACTACCAAAAGGTTGTTGAAGTATAACACACCATCTAGCAGGGAGAAAGAAGGGTTTGTGACTGTCTTATTATTTGTAAGAGCGTGAATGATCTGAGACAAGGTCTTATTGGAAAGCTGAGATTTGTGGATTTGCTTCAGTATATCAGGGGTTGTAGTGCTGATGAAATTAAGTTTCAGAAAGCTCTCAGGTGGAAGGATCATCTTTCTGTTAAGGAGGTTGTAATCTTTGCCAACATTGGATAATGAAGGATGACAACTAAGTGCATCAGGTAGGGTATTAAGTACACCCTTCTTGTACACAAGCTTGAAGCAGAAATTTGACAGCTCTAGTACCCATCTAGCGTGTCTTTGGGAAATGTGGCGTGACTCGGTGAAGTAAAGCAAGTTCTTATGGTCCATGTAAATGAGGAAAGGCTTGTTGAGTCCCTCAAGGTAGCAACGCCAATGCTTGAGTGTTTTGATGATGACAAGAAGTTCCTTGTTGTGTACAGGGTAGTTTTATTCAGCTGAAAGGTGTTTTTGAGAGAAGTATGCAACAGGGTGTTGCATCCCATCCCCCTCAAGCTGAAGGAGAACACCACCAACGGCATAGTTGCTGGCATCAGTCTCAACCAAGATGGGTTTGGAAGGATCAGGCATCAGGAGGATGGGAGTGGAGACAAAGACGGCCTTTGCAGCCTCAAACGCAAGCTGGGCCTCAGGTGTCCAAACAAAAGGAACGTAAGGAGAAGTGAGGGTAGTGAGTGGCAAAACTAGAGAAGAATAATTTTCCAAAAACTTACAGCAATAGTTTTCCAATCCAAGAAACCCACAAAGTTGTGAGTGAGTCTTGGGAACAGGCCAGCTTTGGATAGCATCAACCTTGCTAGGAGAGACAGTGAAACCGTTTTGAGTGACAACATAGCTGAGGAAAGCAACCTTGGTGCAGAAGAATGAGCACTTAGAAGATTTTGCAAACAGGTTGTAGTCTTGAAGTCTCTGGATTCCTTGGCAAACGTGGGCAACATGGTTGTTGATGGAAGAGGAGTATATGAGGATATTGTTGAGATAGACAACAACAAACTCATTAAGGAAGGGCAGAAGTGCCTCATTCATTAAGGCCTGGAAGGTTGATGGAGCGCTACATAATCCAAAGGGCATTACATTGTACTTGTATAACCCAAATGGGGTACAAAACGTGGTCTTCCATTGTGGCCAGGAGAGACTCTGATCTGGTTGAAAGCGCTTCAGAGATCAATCTTGGTGTATACAGAACTACCAGTGAGGAAATCAGTCAAAGCCTCAGCAGAATGAATAGGGCATCTATCTTTGATTGTGATCTCATTGAGAGCTCTATAGTCTACACAAGGGCGTTTAGAGCCATCAGATTTACTGACAAAGAAGATGGGGGAAGAACATGGAGACGTAGATCAAGAGATGAAACCCTTGGAGAGTTCCTCATTGATGTAGTTCTTTAGTAGAGTGTTGTTGGAGTCAGAGAGAGGAATAAGCCTTCCCCAGAGGGGAGTGGTGCCTGGCTTAAGGTTTATCTGAATATTGTAGGGCCTATGAGGAGGTAGCAGGTTACATTCCTCCTCACTAAAACAATCCTTGAAGTCAGAGTAACAATAAGGTAATCCATCTTTGTCCTTGGCAGAAAGAGTATCTGGGATTGTACTGGAGATAGCAGTCAGGTTTGGTTTGGAAGAAGTTGAGCCAAGAGTACCAGGTACAAGGGATAACAATTTGACAACGCCATTGCATGTAAATGATATCTTGTTGTTTGGATGATCAAAGTTAAGCAAAGACTCTCTCAACCATGGGAATCCAAGGATGAATGGGAAGGATAAGTTGGGGGAGGAGTTACACATGATACAGAATGGAGAGCCCTACAAGTCAATAGTGACAGGTTAGAGGATATGTGTGGCGCCAATGAGAGTGCTGTTTCCCATCTTAACGTCAAGAGATCCAAAAGCAGGGAGTCCAAGTAGTTTAGCAAGTTTCTCCTCAATGAATTTGGCATTGGCGCCAGTTTCAAGAAGAGCAAGCACCTTGATCTTTCCCAAAGGTCCTTGAATGATCACTAGGACAGTAGGTGACTTGGAAGTGTTGTTAAGGGAAAGAAAAGTGAGGGTGGAGGTCTTGTTGACAAAGGGGGAACGTTTGAAGAGAGGGCTGGCTGGTAGAAGAAGATCCTTTGATCCACAGTAAGAGCAGAGGTTGTTGTTCCTTATTCTAAGGACTTCCTTGGCAGTAAGGCAAAAACCTCCCCCAGATTTTGGCTTGGTGCCAGGTGGAGGAGTTGAAGAGAGCAGGGCCTTGTCTGGAATAAACAACCAGGCTGCAGGGGATAGGTTAGAAGGAGGGTGTGTTTTCAAAGAAAGGTATTTCCAATTCTACTTAACTACTTCTCTGATAAGAGGTTCTAGTTTGTCAGGGAGATTGTGGTGGACCAAAAGTTCCTGGAGCAATCTGTTGAGGCCCATCTTGTAGAAACTGCAAGCCTCAGCGTCAGAGGCTTGTAGTCTTAACTGGAGGGAGCAAAACTTCTGGTTGTATTTGCCAAGTGGAAGAGAACCTTGTGTGAGACCTGCAAACCAAGAAGTGGAGGGAGTGGACAACTCCTTGTCTTCTCCAGAGAAAGATAGGAGTGAACTGACAAAGAGATCATAGTCTTGGAGGATACCTGTGTTGCATATTAAGTGAGAGCTAAACCAATCTCTGTAGTGATCAGTTAGCTTCTCTGCAAGATAGAGGACCTTCTGGGAGTTGGTGGAGAACTCAGACCTGTAAGCAGTAAAGTGGGCCTGTGCATAAGCTAAAGTGTTAAAAATACTAGGGGGTGGTGAACTATGGGCTAAGTTATTGAGAACTACTGTTTGGTTGGTGTAGGTAGTGGGGGTATGATCCTCCTTATTACAAAAAACCTTGTCATATAACCAACCAAGTAAAAAAACTACTAGAGATAACAAAGTTACAATAAAAATAGAGAGAAACAAAGCTAAAAAGATGATAGAAGAGATGGAAAAAGTATTGCCTGGGTCAATCCCATGAGAAGCCAAAATAATGTAGGGTCTTACCCATAATGGTGCAAGGCTATAGACTAGAGTGTTCAAAGCATTGGGATTCAAATTTAAAAGATATAAGAATGTAGGTACTGTCTGTAAGATGATCTTACAGAAACCCGCTAAAAATCTATATTACATCACAAATGGAGAAATAGAGTGTAAAACCCCTAAGCAAAGAAGATAGAATAAAGTGTTCAATAGTGAACAATTTGTAACTAAAGGAATATCAATATTAGGATATTCTCCATCGGCAAATTGATACATATAACTATTGAAAGATTCATTAAGGGGAAAAAATGGATACAAAAAGCCTAAGGCTTGTTGTTTTACAAGTTCCATTTGGATTTAAGGAAAAAGTTAAACTAAGAAATGAATAAAAAGACAAAAATTTTAAAATTAAAAATTTGAAGTTTAAAAATTTTAAAAGTTGAAGGGAAGAAATCACTTAGAATTTTGGCTTAAAGCCTACTCTTCACAAGCTCTTTATTTATAGTTAATTCTTCTTCAGTTAGGAATGAAAGGCATAGGGGAACAACAGCCAAGGACAGGAGAAACTAGAGAAGTTGAGCAGAACCTGGAGGAAAAATAGGAAACAGAAACCCAGTAAGCCTGCAGATCAACAACGTAAAGCTGGGGGAGTGGCAACAACGCAAGCAGGGGTTTTGAAAGGTAAGTGAGTGAAAATATTCTAACTTTAAAGTAGATATATATATAATAAGGCAAACAAAACAACAACAATTTGAAAGCAAATGGCATTGAAAAACAAGGTAATTAGTTTAAAATACTTAAATATTAACTTCCAATTTAAATTTTCAGTATTAAAATAATGGAAGATTTAACCGAATAAAAAATAATAAATATTAAAACTTAAAGAGCCTGCCCTTTGGGGCAGGGCATGACATGCTAGCCCAAATGGAATGCCCACAACAATTTTGGATTGCAGAGATCTTAATCTGACTGACTCACAATGCTGGCACCTTGTGCAACAAGTGGCATAAAGAACACGTCAAGAAGAATTGGGACACTTTCAAACAGGACTTCTTGGCAAGATTTGTACTGAAGGACACTCACTCATGATCATACGCTAAGTGAAGAACTTAACCCAAACTGGCACAGTAAAAGAGCTCACCTGCACTTACAAGGAACTCCATCTATGCGCCCCCTCTGATATGGATTTTGACACTCCAGCTACCCACCTCATGTACTAAGGTGCACTGTCAGGGATCCAGTCTTGGGCAGCCGGTCTGTTGTTTCCAGGGGTGACTTGGGCCAGATTTTTTGTGGGCAATGCCCACCACAAGAGGGGAGCTAACTTAAAAAGGTAGAAGACAGACTTTCCCGCCCAGGACCACAGGCCGGCAGCCAGGATTATAGTGTCAATCACCCTCACAGGGGTGATTGACACAATCCCAAACAGCTTGCCAGTATGGTTGATTGGAAGATTGGGTGAGGAAGCAAGCATAGGTTTTGGGTCACAGGTGGTTCCATGGGTAGGTTGTAAGCAGGGAAATAGTTGAATTTCCCTCTGAACAACTTGGGTGTCAAAAATATCCACAGGCCTTGTTGGTTGTATCTAACTGCAGATTGTATGCAGGCCAAAAAGTCAAGTTCAAGTATCTTTTCCGGGGTGTAGTCCTTGTATTCAGATTTCAGAGGGTAGTCAGTAAAATGGACGGGTCCAAAGAGTACACCAGGAGGACAGAAAACTGCAGACAGTGGGTCAGGAGGGCCAGGAGATCTTGAACTAAATTGATAGATAGCAAATACAAAATAAGGCAATAGCTGTTTAAGCCAAAATAACATAACCTTTGTTCAAAAATGGCAATAAGGTTTGAGCGCAGAATCTATAGGCATATATAGCATCCTGCCTCCAAACTTAGTATTTTCCATAAGGGCTTCATCAAAATATTGGGAAAAATATGGGTGAGTGGCCAAGAGCCCCAGTGCAGGAGCGTCAAAATGGCACTTTGGCTGGATGTTCTCTCATTGGTTAGAATGTCTAAATTGGTTACCTAATTTTCTTGATTTGGGCTGTGGTCATGGGGTCAGGCCCAAAGCCTGGGTTTTTCCTTGGTAGTTGAGTTTGATTGGTTACTTGAGAGGACTTCAAACTCATGAAGTTCACAGGGGCACCTTCTCTGCCTTCATTAGGCAATTTGAGAAACTCCTCCTCGGGAACCATCATAATTGAACCTGTACTGGTATTCTGACTTGGGACTTATCAGGGGCTTCAGCTTGCAAGGGCTTGATCTCAGAAAAAACGTGGGTGGGCGGGCTCTCAGTCTATGGGGCCAGCAGCCTGCAGGAATTCAGGTTCAGGGTTTGAATCCTGCCCTTGGGCCCATGTTTTGAGAGGTAACAAATTGACAATCTTGACATCATCCTTTTTCCCCCAAGGGCCCTCTCTTCTGGTCCTTTTTTTTCAGATAGAGTTGAACGGCTTCTTGGGCATTAGCTAGGTTGCTCAACGGTTCCCAAGTGTTTTTCTCTAGCAGGTATACTTTCCATTTGACGTATTACTGGGGTTTTTGGTAGTGGATTCTGTCACCATGTATGTATTCAACTTCATATTCCTTGGGGCGGCCTATTTGGATGGGTGGGGGGCTGTCTTGATCTGTTGGTGGGGAAGCAAGTTCCCATCTTTTTTGAACAACAGGGAGCGGTGGAACATATCATGAATCTTCCAGGAGGGGGACAGGTTTAGATTGAAGGCAACCTCACCAACTAGTTTGGTGATCTTGTGGGGGGCACTTCTTCTGTGAGCTAACTTCATGCAGGGCACGTGCAGGGGTACATTCCAGGAGTCTAGGTATACTTTATCTCCAACTTTTAAGGGTTAGCCTGGGGTTTGTTTGCGGTCAGCAAAGGCTATGTATATTTGCACTGTGTGGTTCAGGTTGGTCAAGCATGTTTTTTGTGTGTTGTGAATCTGTTTAATCCAGGAGTGCCCAGTGGTGTTTGATTCCTTCTTGCCAATCTGGGGGTCCCAAGTGGGTTCAAACCCATAGTTGGCTTTGAATGGGGACATTCCGTGGAGGTGTGGTCTTTACTGTTGTAGGTAAACTGGGACATGGGGAGCATTTTGGCCCAATTGTCCTGATCAGCTTTGGTATAGCATTGAAGGTATTGTTCAAGGATTTGGTTTACTCTTTTGGTTTGGCCGTCTGTCTGTGGGTGGTAAGAGGTAGATACACATTACTTGATTCCCAAGTCTTTCATCACCTGTGTCAATTAGTTTGACGTGAATTGGGATCCTCTGTCTGTGATGATTTCCTCAGGTGTTCTGTGTTGCGTGAGGATGCAGTTGTGGAATTTTTGGGCTGTCTCTGCTGCTGTGCAATTGGTGATGGTTGGTACAAAGTATGCCATCTTGGTGAAGCGGTCTACCATGACCAGGATTGCATTGAAAGAGAGGGATGGAGGCAGTTCCGTAATGTAGTTCATGAAGACAGATCTCCAAGGTCCATGGGGTATATTCAAGGGTCTTAGAAGTCCTTCAGGTTTGTTTATGCAAGTTTTGGTCTATCCACAGGTTCACACCCCTTCAGGTATGCACTTATGTCTTTATCCATTTTTGGCCAAGCAAAGTTCCTTCTGATGCTTAGGAGGATCTTGAGCCTACCCAGGTGTCCAGCCATCTCAGAATTGTGGTAGTCTCTCAAAACGTTTGTTCTGATGTCCCCTTCTGGTACAAAGATCCTGTTGTGGAGCATTAGTGTTGTTTCCTTCAATGAGTAGCCTTTTTAGTAATGAGCGCTATACAAGGATTAGGAGAGGTCAGAGATCATGATTTTGGTGAATTTGTCTAGTGTTTGGGCCCTTAGTACTTCTGGTTTTCTGGCTCTGATTTTCATCAATCCCAGGTGAATACCTAGACTTGCTGTGTCCAAGAGGACTTGGGTGTTGTGGTCACAAGTTTCTAGGTGGGTAGGCACCAGGACAGTTCTTCTACTTAGGGTGTCAAGTACCATGTTCACCTTTCCTGGCTTGTAGTCTATGATCATAGTGTAGTCAGCCAGTTCTAAGTTCCATCTTGCTTGTCATTGGTTAAGCTGGTATGGTTTGAAGATTTAGACCAAGTTCTTGTGGTCTGTCAGGACCTTTACTAGATATTCAGCGCCACATAGGTATTGGCGCCAATGTTTCAGGGTCTCCATTATAGCTAGCATCTCCCTGTCATATATTGGGTAGTTCCCTTCCGCAGGTAGCATCTTCTTGGATTAATATGCTACAGGATGTAGCATACTATCCCCTCCTTCCTGAAGAAGGACCCCGCCCACCGCAAAGTCCTATGTGTTGGTTTCCAGAATAAAAGGTTTGGAGGGATCTGGCATGGCCAGGACAGGGGCAGAGATGAAGGCAAGTTTCAAGGCTTCAAAGGTGGTGGTACATTCCAGAGTCCAGGCAAAGGTGACCTTGTCAGAGCAAAGGCAGGTCAGGGGAAGGGCAATGTGAGAAAAATTTTGGATGAAATCCCTGCAATAATTTGCCAGGCCCAAAAAACTTCTCACACATTTCCTGCTTTTGGGCACCGGCCAAGATTTTATTGCTTCCACTTTATCCTGTGCCATGGCAAAGCTGCCGGTCTTCACTACGTATTCCAGGAATTCAATTTCAGACTGAAAGAATTTGCATTTCTTAAGCTTAGCGTGTAAGTTTGCTTGGGAGAGTTTTTCTAGTATAAGTTCCAGGTAGTGCAGGTGTTCCTCATGAGTCTTGCTGTAGATGAGAATGATGTCTAGATATGCCACACAAAAACGGTCAAGGTATTCCCCTAGGACAGTGTTGATCATCCTTTGAAAAGTACTGGGGGCTTTGCAGAGGCTAAAGGGCGTTACAAGGTACTTGTACAGCCCATATTGGGTTTTGAAGGCTGTCTTGTACTTGTCTCTGTCCTTGATTTGGATTTGGTTGAACACATCTCTAAGGTCAATTTTTTAGTACGCCTGGGCTCCACTCAGTACATCACAGAGGTTGTTGGCATTGGGGATGAGATAGCGGTTCTTCACTGTAATGTCATTCATTTTTTGGTAATTTACGCATGGACGCATCCCATCATCTTTTTTCCTACAAACAGCATGGGCAACAAGCAGGGGGCTTTTGACACTTGGATGAACCCTTTTTTGTCATATCCTCAAGGTATGCTTTCAAGGCTACTTGCTTGTGGTGGTTACAGCTGTAGATGGGGCCATGGTGTGGTTGGGTCCCTGGTAGCAGGTCTATGGCATGGTTGTAGATTGAATGACTGGGTAGTTTTGTGGCTGCTTCTTCACTAAACACATAGTTCCATCTCTGTAGGAGGTAGGCAGTATCCCAATGCTAGGTTCTATCTTTATGATCAAGATTTTTTTGGTAGGGGATTGATCATGGCTCATGCAAAAGAGAACGGTGTTGCAGGATTCAGGTCGGCTCAACGTGGCAGTTTGCTTGAAATAGTTCATGATCAGGCCATGTCTGTTGGACCAGAAGTCACCCAGTATAAGGGGGTGGGGTATTCCTGACAAGAGGATCGGGGACAATGGGTATAAATTGTGTCCAATGGTCAACAGAAGTTCTTGTTCACACTCATAGCTGGTGTCCAAAGAGCTGTTTCCCATGATTGCTTGTAGGCTATGCTCTGAGGCTTCAAGCCTAATTTCTCTGCCAGGATGGCGTCAATGAAACTTCCATCTGCTCCTGTATCAATGAAAGCTTCAATATGGAGCTTGTTTCCTGCTGATTCTATGGTCAAAAGAATGAATTTGTAAGAATGGGAAGAAATGTTTATTTGCACCAGTAAGATTGGGGCAGTGTTCTTCTTAGGGCAGGCTCTGGTCAAGTGCCTGCCTTGTGGCAGTGGAAATAGAGTCCTTTGCAGTAATGTTGTTGGAGCTCTTCAGGTTTCATCCCTGTTCTATGGTGGGTTGGTGTTTGGGGTTGGCGGGTCTGGGAGGGGCCAGCGTTCTCATGGTTCATGCATAGACCCTTGCACAAGGGAGTTAGCTTGTCTAGGCTGAGGGTTGGTGGGTGATACTTCAACAGATCCTTCATTGCTAGGTTGACTCCCTTTTAGAAGATAATGGCTGCCAGTTTGTCCTCAAATTGGGTATGGGTTTTCAGTTTGAGGAATTTGTCAATATATGTTTGGATGAGTCAGGGGCCTTGTCAAATTTCTAACAGGGAATTCAGGGTGTAGTATCTAGTGTTGCAATTTTCCCCAGTAGCCATTAACTCAGCCTCAAACTTGGTGTAGTCTAAGCAGAATTCTACGTCTTCAGCTGTGGCCTTGCCAAACCAGTCTAAGGAGTCCCCCAATAGCATTGAAGCAACCCCAAGGATCTTCTCAGTGTCACTGGCATAAGAGGGGGTGTTGGTTTGGAAATGCAGGCAGAGGACTGGCATGGCTTGTCAGGCTTCCTCAAGTGTGAGCTTCCCCGTCTGAGGCATCTCTACCTTTGTGAGAGAGTGATTAATAATAAAATTTTGCACTTGGGAGGAGGGAGCTTTGCTGGTAACAGCAGTAGTGGTGTCAGCTCTCTTTGGGTCATTTGGGTTTGCATTCTTCCACATAGAAGAGATCAGGTTTGTGGTCATATTATAGGTGTAATAAGTGATTATTAATAGCAAAAGCATACAAGATGCCCAAAGAAATAACAACATCTTGGGGCTCAGGGTGTCAGGTTTAATAAAGATTGCCATAATGTCAGGGATCCAGTCTTGAGCAGCCGGCCTGTTGTTTCCAGGGGTGACCCAGGCTGGGGTTTTTGCAGGCAATGCCCACCACAAGAGGGGAGCTAACTTAAAAAGGTAGGAGACAGACTTTCCCACCCAGGACCACAGGCTGGCAGCCAGGATTATAGTGTCAATCACCCCTGTGAGGATGATGTAACAATCCCAAACAGCTTGCCAGTATGGTCAGTTGGAAGGTTGGGTGAGGAAGCAGGCATAGGTTTTGGGGTCACAGGTGGTTCCATGAGTAGGTTGTAAGCAGGGAGATAGTTGAATTTCCCTCTGAACAACTTGGGTGTCAAAAATATCCACAGGCCTTGTTGGTTTTATCTAACTGCAGATTGTATGCAGGCCAAAGGGTCAAGTTCAATTATCTTTTCCGGGATGTAGTCCTTGTATTCAGATTTCAGAGGGTAGTCAGTAAAATGGACAGGTCCAAAGGGTACACCAGGGGGACATAAAACTGCAGGCAGTGGGTCAGGAGGGCCAGGAGATCTTGAACTGAATTGGTAGATAGCAAATACAAAATAAGGCAATAGCTGTTTAAGCCAAAATAACATAACCTTTGTTCAAAAATGGCAATAAGGTTTGAGCGCAGAATCTATAGGAATATATAGCATCCTGCCTCCAAACTTAGTATTTTCCATAAGGGCTTCATCAAAATATTGGGAAAAATATGGGTGAGTGGCCAAGAGCCCCAGTGCAGGAGCGTCAAAATGGCACTTTGGCTGGATGTTCTCTCATTGGTTAGAATGTCCAAATTGGTTACCTGATTTTCTTGATTTGGGCTGTGTTCATGGGGTCAGGCCCAAAGCCTGAGTTTTTCCTTGGCAGTTGAGCTTAATTGGTTACTTGAGAGGACTTCAAGCTCATGAAGTTCACAGGGGCACCTTCTTTTCCTCCATTAGGCAATTCAAGAAACTCCTCCTTAGGAACCATTATAATTGAACCTTTACTGGTATTCTGACTTTGGGACTTAGCAGGGGCTTCAGCTTGCAGAAGCTCAATCTCAGAAAAATTCAGGCAGGTGTGCTCTTGGTCCATGAGGCCAGCAGCCTGCAGGAATTCAGGTTCAGGGTTTGAATACCGCCTTGGGCCCAGGTTTTGAGGGGTAAAAAATTGTCAATCCTGACACGCACTCAAGTCACATGTGATGAGGCATGTAAGCCTGGGCCAAGTAACCAACCTGAAAAGTCTGTATTTCAAGGCAGAGAAAGCTGAACAAATGTCCAACGCGCTCCACAAGGTGCAAACTGGGAAACAAGAGCAACCCAAAGATTCCCACCCAGCTGGGCGCTCCAACCAACTGCCTCCTGGGAACAACAGCAACAGCTCAAACCTGTGAGTTCAAATGGTCATGGAAATGAGAACAACAGCCAGTCAAACCAACCTGTTTCTGTATCACTGCCACACAAGATAATCAAGACAAGGAAAAAGCCCAGGGAGAGCACTAAACAAGACAAGCTCTCCCCCACACAACTCCTGACTTGCCCAACAATAAATACTGACCCAAGGACGTAGACCAGTGTCCAATGATTCAAGTACCCTCAGAGGACCTGGTACTGTACATCATTGCCAGGCATCCCAATAAACTAATGACTTACCCTTTCCGCCCTTTGTGGTTACACAGGCTCTGCACTCTTGGACTCTGGCGCAGATTGAACCCTAGTCAACAGTAGCTTTGTGGATAAGTTCAAGTTAGCCACTAATCCTTTGCAGATTAAAAACGTGGTTTTAGCTGATGAACATCACATTGCTGTGACAAGGGAAACTGCCTCATTCTCTGTCATGCTAGAAAACCTGCATTCCACCATCCAGGGCCCTGTCATTGATTTTCTCAAGTTTGAAATTTTACTGGGACTGGTTACAAAGGAACAACCCTCACATAGAATGGGCAACCTTGGTACTGACAATCAAACGTGAAGGCGTCAATCACCAGATCTATCCTGAATCAGTGGACTAGCTCCTACACAACCACATCTTTGTACACATCACAGAGACCCTGGACAAACAGGAGAACCTCAAGGCAATTGACTGGGACTCTTGCTAGTATAAGCCCATACTCTTCAAGGACCACCAAGATACCACTATGCCCCAGGACCACAAAATTGCAGCCTGCCATACAGAAATCTTCAAAGAGGCTCTACCTGGGTTACCACCAGAGAAACACATCCAACACTCCATCCAACTCAAGGGAGCTATACCTAAGGTGTGGCCCATCTACTGCCTGACCCCAAATGAAGACAACACCCTACGTGCTTACCTCAAGGAAGTGTTAGAGAAAGGACTTATCTGCCCCTCACAGTCTCCTTTTGATGTGGCCTTATTTTTTGTAGCAAAGAAAGATGGTACTCTAATCCTAGTCACAGACTACTGAGCCCTAAACAAAGCTATGATCAAGAATTGTTACCCACTACAAATCATTGACTACCTCTTCAATGCCTTGGGCGGCGCCACAGTCTTCTCTAAGATTGACCTAACTGCTGGCTACAATCAGATCTGCATCAAGGAAGAAGATATTCTGAAAACAGCCTTTTGTACTAAATACAGATCATATGAGTGTGTGGTACTTAACTTCAGAATGACAATTGCCCAGTCAACCTTTGTGACTTTCATGAACAAGGTGTTTGCCCCCCACATTGATAGACACGCCTTGGTATACCTGGACAACATTATTATCTATAGCCCCTCAGTAGAACAACATCACAAGGACCTGGAGGCAGTATTTGCTATCCTGGCACAACACAAACTGTTATCCAAGCCCTCTAAATGCCAGTTCTTCCACAAGCAGTTACCCTTCTTGGGACACATAGTCTCAAAGGAGGTCATTAAGCCCAATAACCAGAAAATTTAAGCCATCTGTAAAATGCCACCTCCCAAAGACAAGTCAGAGCTCTGCATATTCTTGGAGATGGTGGCCTATGTACACCACTTCATACCTTACTGTGGCGTCTTGACAGCCCCCTTATCTGCCATAACTGGCGCCAAATCCAAGTTTGTGTGGACCCCCAACGTGACCTCTGTTTTAGATGCCTCAAAGAGAAACTCACAACAGCACCCATTCTCCAATACCCCAAACATGATGGGGAATACCAAATGGAGACAGACACCTTGGGCACATCTATTGGGGGAGTACTACAAATTAAAAACAATGATGGTGACTTCCTTCCTGTAGCCTACAAATCACGCAAACTGACAGACAGAAAGTGCCAATACCCTATACACAACAAGAAGTTGCTGAAAATTGTACACTTCCTGGTCAAATGGTGTTGCTACCTAGAACAACAGGAGGTGTTCATGGCATTGACCAATCACAAGTCACTTATATACTTCAAACCCCAAGCAAACCTATCCCGCCGTCAAGTCTGCTGGATGGAACTCCTGGTGAGATTTAATATGCCCATACAATATAAGCCTGGTCTAGAACTTGTCATGGAAACACACTCTTGCGCCTGTGCATCAGAGCCACAAGAGGTGAGAACAGGTGTCAAAAAATATGCAGCATGGGTGCTGATTTCTAGAAATAGTTAGTCTACTACTTCTTTATCTTAATACTATACCTGTTGTGGTATAGTGACAGCCTGGGTAAGGACAGAAGAATATAAGAAGATAATAAGACAAAACTAGTGTTTATTGTGATAGTGTCACACTTATATAGTGTGAGGCAGGGGGATTTCTACCAGGGGAAGGGAGGCACAGTAAGAATGACCTTCCTAATGGAGGAGAGTGGATTTGCACAGCAGAAAGTCCCGCACAAGAGAACAACTGGTTTCATGCAGCTTTCCTTAAGGAGATAGGTGGCAATAACTTTGTTGTTCTATTATTAACCTTGGAAGTAAAGTCCATGTCTTATGCGCATTTGAAAGACGCTTTGAACACCCGTTTTAAGGGCGTTTTAAATGTATTTATCCTTAGTAAAACCAGGATGCAATAAAGCAATTGTGTGATTGTTCTGTTGCTCAATCCCTAGATGGACAACTTAATGTCCAATCCATTCAATCTGTGACAACAAGCTTGATCCAGACTGGTCTCTCCTGGTGCTCCAAAAAAAGGACAAAGGCTTCCCCCTGGCACCACAGACATAACAAGAGAAACAGTCATTAAAAACAAGCACTTATTTGTAGACATATGTGGAACCTTACATCAGAAAATGACTGATGGGACCACCATTCCTTATATTCCCACACATCATCAAGTTGACATAATCCTATGCTACCACAGAGACCTAGGGCACACAAAGAGCCGCAACCTCTATAAATTCCTCAAACACAAAGCATGGTGGCCAACCTTGTACTGGGACGTCCAAGAAGTCTTGGAAAAATGTGAAGTATGTGAGAAATTTGCAAAGAGCAATACCTCAACTAAATCAGTACTACCTGTTTGTACGCAACTACCCTTCAAGGTGTGGGCCCTAGACATTTTGGGCCTCATGCCAGGAAAGCACAATGTGTCACAGCCCATACCAGAGTCCGGCTGGACTCCCACAGGGGGAGGCAGGCTGGGCCTGGAAGGCCATGTACACAATGGGCACTATGCAAACCAGGTAGTTTAGAGCAGTAGCTAGGGGGCACCAACTCCCAGTATGGGGCATGACTTGGTCATCCAGCCCCAATACTGTGATATAGACAAACCCCAGCTTGCTAAAGTCCTGGGTGGGAGGCGCGTCGGGGAGAGGAGGGGCAGTTGGAATATCCTTCATTGCTGGTGGCAGATCCAGGTGATGGGGATGGAAATACTCCAGGTCAAGGGTGTGGGGCAGTTTGGCAAGGACAACAGGAGTATGGCTGGGAGGATATGGGTATGAAAGTTTGTATTGAGTAGTGGATTCACAAATGGATGCAAAGAGAATAATTAAATTTGAGTAAAAATAGACAATTCCTGCAATAAGATAATAATTTCTAGGCATAAACTTGCTTTATTAAGATGTCAACAGTGAGGAGGGCTTCTCCCCCCTCACTAATTATACTTACTGAAGATTCTGTGGCCTTTTTGTGCCACCAGAGAACTGATGGCATCATTTGGAGTTGGATTTACAATTTTAACCAGAATTTGTGTGCTTGGCCAAGAGGGTGAGATCTCAATGGCTGCTATAACATGAACCTTTTGAAATTTGCAGCATGGCAAGCTGCTACAGTTATTTTTAGCACCCACAATAAATCAATTGCCCAATTGCGCAACTGAACGGTCGCGCTCCCAATGTGCCATTTCCCAATAGGTAGGTGGCCCAAATTTGATAACAGGCTCGATGCCAGGGATTTGAGGCTTGTGTGCCTCTCAAATCCTGGGCCATTTGTTAGTCAAAAGGGGGGGTATTTTGCCCTGGAAAGTTCTTTGTAGGGGTTTCCATGCTGCATGTTTAATCAACTCTAAGGAGGCCAGCTGACTGTCCAGGGCAATCTGGGCCCTGACACAATGAAAAAAATACATCATTACCGCAATAGACTTTGCCATGTGATGGCTAGTGTTACAAGCAGTTAAGACACATACAGGCAATGCTGTGCAACAATTCATAGGAAAGGAAATCATCAGCAAGTTTGGAAAGCCAGAACTTCTGATAACCAACGGTGGTAAAGAATTGACCTCCAAAGATACCAATGTATACCTCACCAAGAATGGGGTCCAACACACAGTGATAACACCTTACCATCCTAAGGCTAATAGACGTGTAGAGCAGCTGAATGGTAGCCTTGTGCAAGCCTTGGCCAAGCTCACTGCCAGGAGACCTGAAGACTGGTATAAGTAGCTATTGACTGCACTACTTGTATGCCAAACTCATGTGAACAGATCCACCGGGAAAAGAACTTTTGAGTTGGTATATGGCACACAGCCCAATATCATCTAAGCACTATCGGGACCTAAACTGGAAATGCCAAGCAAAGTCCCATCCTGCTCAGATCCCCAGGTCATACAGGCCAATAGCAATCAACCAGAAAGGGAAAACAAACACCTATAAAAGACCTTTGTCCCCATCTGAGAGAGACATGAGGTCGGCAACAAAGTCTGGGTCATGAATACCAACAAAAGTAAACTACAGCCAGAAAGGTGGGCCTGCTATTATCTTAAAGGTAAACAAAAACAACACTTACCTTGTGCAAGGGCTTGGAAAGCGCAAACAAGACAAAGTCCTTCATCATGACCGCCTGAGACCCTGCAAGGCAAGACAGAAACAATGTGAGGCTGCCCTACCCACCACCAAACAGCAACTAGTACAGTACATTGCCCAGGCTCCTGATGACCTCCCTGGTGACCTGCCCCCTGAGGAGGCCAACCCTCATCCGGGGGGTGTCAAAACAGCAGGCTTGACCTGCCAGCCAGGTTTCAACCAAGAAGATTTGTGACCCGCAATCCAATTATCCAGTCACTCAAAGCTAAGCTAGGAAGCCAACTTGAATTACCAAATCCGTCAACATGAACAAATGATGATCCTCTACAGTGGACACCTTGTTTTGGCGCTTGACTCATTACCAGGATCAAGCCACCCCCTTCACCATCCAACCGTGTGATCAACACAATTATGTTCCTGTTATCCATTGATTCACAATGACTATATAATTACTATCTCTCAATAAAGAATATTATCTAGTTTCAAAAATATTTCCCCCTTGTAACTCTGCTAAAACAGCACAGTTACAACATGAACTTAACTTTAGTTTCCATCATCCAGAAACTAACCTACTCTGATGCTGAAATTTGGGATCTATACCTGCCCTCTTTGCCTATTGCTTTAGTAACTATTGTGTCACTGGTTAATCTCCCTTTGCTATGCTGTATGGACGTAAAGCCACCACTCTGTTGCTTTTGAGTCCCCTCTACTCTCTTCCAATGAAGCCCTGGATTTGGACGCCCACATCAAGGACTTGGTCAACCGCATAATTGACATCCAAGCCTCTGCCTATACCTCTGCGTACAAGACCAATATGTTAGAGCTCTCTCCTGATAATGCCAGGGGCTCCTCCTTACCAGAGTTCAAAGTTGGAGATCATGTCTTGTACTATCAACACAGAGTGGGAGGATGTGCTCATAAATTGGATACCTTATGGGTTAGACCGTTAGAAGTGACTTTCAAACATGGTTCAGGATACACTGTGGAACTCCTCTCAAGTGGCTGCCCGGTTTCCTAATCCAGGTTAAGCTCCTTCGCAAATACCACCCCCCAAGGCCAGCCTAGAAGGAAGCAATGCCGTGAATTCCAATATCCCCGCTCTGCTGATTCCGCCTGGGCTGGGTTATTTTGAGGACAGATCCCTTGCTTTTGCCTTTGCTCCTTGAAAGGGGTATGTTTCCAAAGATGCAAGTCCAACCCTCTGTCTTCCCTGCTCTGTGCAACTCACTTGCCCCGCTCATAGGTGGGGCAAGTGATCTCATTGTCCGGGTATTTCTTTGTGGTAACACCAAACAATATGTATCCCAATCCTTTATCTTGGATAAGATTTAGGTTTGGTCTGCATTTCTGCCCTTGTGTCTTCAAGCACTTTGGCATCTCTCTCTAGCCACAGCTGGCAGAGATTTATCCTTCAGGGCCACAAGGTAATTGTTTCACCTCCCCTGCCAACTAACCAAGACTTGGTGCAGATCCAATCCCAAGGTGTCTGTGCTGCACCTCAGAACACGACAGTTGGAAGTGATAAAGCTCTGGGAGGGGTTAGGAGCTGATCAAGCACACTCTGTTGGAAGATGTATAAAGGGTTAGGCGGTCTGCCAGCTGAGAATAGTGGAATGAGGGGCTTCAAGCTGTAGTATTAGAGAAAGATCCCTTTGTTCATATAGAAATTAAGCATATTTGAGGCTGTCTGCTAAAGATTCTTTCTGTCAATAACTCAAAACCAGATTAGATCTATACTCAAAATCTTAAAACCTGTGTTATTAAAGCATCCTTTACAAACATGAGCCTTCATTTTATAGAAAGCTAATATACTAAATAGGGATGTTATAGTTAAGAAGAAATTTTATTTAAGCAAAGTTGGGTACAGATACACTAGGTTCAGCGATAGCTTTGTCAGGGCTGAGGACTCTTAAGCCTGCTTGAAGAGAGAGGCTTTTGGTACAGGTGGGTGTGCTTATATTGGGCAACAAAGCTGATGGTGTTAAGGAAATACGAGGCCCGACCGTAAAGAGCAGAAAGACTGCACTCTATCGGGTGCCCAGCTTTTCTAGCATCCTCATATTGTAAAAAGGATGTCTACCAAGCTGAAGGATTGGATAACAGTACCCTTTTGGGGAATGGCCACAACACAGCGGCCATTGTCACTCAGGACAAATAAATGACCTCTATTTAAATTCATCTGGAAATTAGACTAGAAAAAAGATGGTTTACCTGGATGCTGTTGTTTGAGAGGCGGAGGAAGGTTCCACGGCTTGCCTCATTGACCTTGAAGAGATAGGGCAAAGTGGGAGCCCCTGAGGTAGCGACAGGGATTGTTGCAGACATTTGAAGGGAAGTGGGCAAAAAATCACACTTAACATTGTCATTAATGGCCGGTGGAGTGATTCCAAGTTCCTTAACCATGTGGTCAAAGTCTACCAACATGTGTGGGTAACCCTTTTGGAACTCAGCGTGAGTGTAGCAAGTAGCCAGGGGCTGGTTTCCCTGGGTCTCGATATATTCAAACCGCCTGTGGGTTAGAAGTGATGGAATAGCTTACACCTTGTCTGGGGACAGGATGAGGGTGCTTAGATCTGGGAAGAGCACACCTGTAGTACCATCAAGAAACTCATATGCCTGCACATGATCCTTGCCGTGAAAGACCCGCTTCAGAATAAAGTTGGGAATGGTCAGGTCTGCCTCACCTTATTGTGTTAGAAGAAACATAAAAGTATTACCAATGATCACTTCTATCTGAGGTTTTGTTCTTCCCAAGGCAATCAATCCCTTAACTTCAGTATACACGTCATGTGCATCCTGAATGATAGTAACTGAAGGTTAGCAGATAAAAAAATCACATACTATTTGGCCCAGCTGCCAAAGGTTTGTCTTCTTGCTGAGGTTGTACTGCCTTGGTGTGCTCATGTTTGGCCACAGAATGTTCAGCTGGGCACTCGGTAGACAGAGGTTCAGGCAAAACTGCCCGAGGGGTGGGGGTACACTTGTCCTCTATCTTTTGAACCAAAGGTGCTGGCACCTCCCCCATAAGTTCCTTAAAGCAATATGTTTTTTGTGGAGGCGGAGGAGAATTTGGGTTGTAGGCAGTCATAAATCTGGCCCTTTTAGGAGGAGTAGATGGACCTGGGATTGGGGAAGAATAGGCAAACCTATCTGCATCCAGACTATAGCAATATTAGAAAGTGAAAGAGTAGTTGATTACCCTCGCTTTAGTGCCGAGTTACTGTCACCTGCAAACCGAGGAGGGTGAGGAAGTGTGTCTTTAGAAAGCAAAGTAGGAGTGAATCCCTGGAAGAAGGGATGATTGCGCACTTGATTAAAGTCTGGCTGTTCCTCTCACTGTTGGTTTATGAATAAAAGTTAAAATTACCTGGGTTGACTTGTAGAATCAATGTGATCAAATCCCTAGCTTCTGGGGATATATTTGCCTCAGGAGGAAATTTGAAATCAGCAGTTTGAATTTTACTAACTGTTAGTTATAAGATAGAATACTTACAAATAAGTTTCCTCCAGATTGCTACTGCCTTGAAAGGGAGGAGTACCAATCAACAAAGCATACCTGAATGTATTAGTGATAATCGAGATATTTTACATAATAATTCCCAAAGCCCACATATCAACTCCATAGCTGTGGCCATCTTGATAAAGTACCTCAGGGGCAGTATAGTTAGGCGTACCACAGATAGTTGAACAGCAGCTCTGCCCAGCTTCAAGTTTAGCAGCTAGCCCAATGTCTCCAATCCGCAGGGTCATATCCTCAGCCACAAAGATATTAGCCAGTTTGAGATCACGATGGATCACGTTTCTTTTCATAAAATACTCTACTGCACTTAAGAGCTGCAGCATATAGAACTGGACCTCAGGCTCGGTGAGTGTTTTACAATAGAACAGGAGATCTTTCAGGGTACCATGGGTGCAGATATCCATGATAAAGTAAATAAAGTCACCATCCTCCAATGCGGAGTAAAATCTAACAACATTGGGGTGTTTCATACTGAGGTGGATACTCTTCTTGCTGCGCACCTTTTAAAGTTAGCTAGGTCTAAGGAGCCCTTACTCTCAGCTTGTCATAGTCACTATGAAGCTTCGCTTTCCATATCGTCTTGCAGCAGAGCTGTTTCCCACTGATGCTGCAGCTGGCCTCATAGCATGTGGCAAACCCACCCTGTAGGAGTTAAAGGGGCACTGCAGGTATATACTTACTTCACCAATACTTTTGCCAATGTGAAAAGGTACATTTCTTTTCTCATCAAGCAGCACCGAACATACTTTGGGTTTGATGAAGATGCCCTTGTCAGTCTTTGAATTCTGAGATGAAGTGCTTTCATCAGTCTTCATATTCTGGGATAACTCTTGTGAACTCATATTATCTTGAATGTAGAGTTTAAACTTGTGTGTTGCTAAAAAATTAAGGGTGAGTATTATAGGGGTTAAAAAAGATACAGTAGTTTTTAAAGCTATGATGCCAATCAAAAAACTTATCTGTAAGCAAAAATAACTCAGTTGAAAACAAAACCAACTGATCCAGAAGCAAAATGAACTCAGAGGAGAAAAAACAAGTCAACTCAGATCTACTGTTAATAGATATAAATTTATTAGTTTATAATCTTGTTTATATTTGAGTTGTTTTTATTTGATCTGAGTTGTTTTAGCTTGGAGATGAGTTTTTTGCTTAGAGTTATAGCTTTGAAAACTACTGTAGTATTAAAAAGGGTGGTACAGTGTCTTTTACTTTAATAGAAAGAAGGCGTAGTACAATAGTGGTAAGTAAACTGGAAGAAAGAGATTTAAGGAAACGTGTATAAAAGATTTCTTTCTGGTTGGGACGTAATTTGGCTGCCTCTCATGATCTCAACAATTTGCCTTTTGCAAAGGTTGCTTAGACTCGGTCTGTAATGTCTGCTCGAGTGCACTCAAGCCGAAAATGATTGATTTAAATTTATTTTTAATATTAATTTAAGTTATATCCAAGCCAAAAGCTTGATCGTATAGGTTATTGGACCAGTGAGATAAAGTTTATGAGGTCACGTTCACCAGTGGGATAAATTCGATGGAGATGGTTATAGAGTATAAAAAACTTGCCCGATCCGAGATCAGCTACTGTACGAATTCAAGTCGGGTTGGTGATTATATACGGTGGGTTGAGGTAGATTATGTTCAAACTTTGGATGAGAGTTGAACCCCTGCATTGACTTGGTTGGAACCTTAGTAAGGCTAGAGTTCGACCACAGAGAGTGCTTGGGTTGGGAGGAATAGTGGTTTTAAATCGAAGGCGGATGTTTTAGATGGAGGGTTAAATTAAATGGATTGATATTGTAGAGCAACGTGCTTGGGTTTTAACCAGGATAGGTATGGCGTGATGTTTTGAAATGGATAAATATGGATAATATGTTTAATTAAAGGATAGAAGGTCTAGGTCAGGAAGGGGAGGATGTAGAGGCCCAGAATCGACAGGAAGCCAATGTTCCACATGGCGGTGCGGGCGGTGGGGTAGTTGAAGATGTAAAGAGGTAGATAAACGATGCGGCAGGCAGTGTACACCAAGCACAGGATAGTGGCAATCGAAGTATCGCTCTTGCCGACAATGTTGCCGACAATGCCAAAGCTGAACCAGACAAACCCTTCCAGCGTGTTGGTATGGGCGTTGGCGGCACGCAAGGCATAGCCTGGCTATATACGTTAGCCAAGAAAGGAAGGATAAGCTTACCAGTGATTCATACTGTTTGCGGGGGTTGGCGTTGTTGGCGCCAGCAGGGGCGTTCATCATGGCGCGGCGGAGAATAAGCACGGGGATAAACCACAGCAGAAGCTGCACTAGGCAGCACGCGTATTGAAGCTTGTAGTAAACTGACGCAAACATATCTAGTCCATGTTGGTTGATCCAGCTTAAATACCATGGCACAGAATCCGCACAAGCATGTAGTTTGATTGGCGATGCTGCACAGTGCAGAATTTCATCCGCTGCACTTAAAGCCAATGCTATTGTCGGGTGGCGGCAATCCAGTTCTTTGGCTAACCAATGCACTTGAGAATGCTTCTCACAATTAAGGCTCCGAAATCTCACCTCATACCTCCAAAGAACCCCATTTAAACTAGAATTTATATAAATGTTCAACTGCCACTTTATATGCTACCAGCCAACTGTAACTTATTGGCTCAGCTTAAATAAAGCAATACATCACACGCCCATGCTGCAATTGATTTTTGCCGTCCATCTATTGCATTTCCTGGTCATCACTCTGCCATAAGTCAATATGTTACGCGTAAATATCCCCTTCATGGCTTTGTGCTCCTAAAAATCAACCCATAAATTCCCATTTAAAATCCCTATTTTAAAACCAGGACGGGTCATAAGCATGCCACGCAGCAATGAATTATTTATATTTGAAGATACATCCTATAGGCCATATTAAAGTAATATGACTCGTGGTGCTAACGCCAATCAGTGAAATTCATGTACCCTCAGCTTTGGCCCATGCCACTTGGGAAACCTACGCCTCAACCTTGACAAACCTCCCAACCGAGGCTACCAAATCGTCACCCCGCTTAAAATCCTGCTCCAGGCCCAATAAATTCTAAACCAAACAAAGATAGATCAATCACTTCTTAACCACCTTCTAGATATCTCAAACCAGCAACACATCTACCCAACAAAAAACCAACACGCCATCGCCAATCGAAATATTAAGCTATACAGTAGTTTTAAAAGCTATGGCGACAAGCGAAAATACTTCAGATTTAAACGAAATGATTTCAGATTCAAATGAAATCCAAGTCGCGCGAGATTCAGGATTCAATTAATTTAAATATTTTCGGTTAATAAATGAACTGTCAAACCAAAAACGAAATTTCACTAACCCATTATACGAAATTAAAGCAAACATCAAGCAGTGTAGTTCAAACCACAAACAAAATGAACTGACACAACAAGTGAAATGGATGGATGCTATTTCAGAGTATATTATAATCCAATCAGGATTCATATGAGGCACCGACAGAAGGACTAAAGTGAAACGAAACTTGAGCAATCTAGAAGCGAGATTACACAAGCACGAAACGAAATGAACTCACACAAGATGTGTAGTATGAGTAGCCTAAAATAGAAAAATAACAGTTTAACAGCCAATCAACAGCTATCCAATTTAGGAACAGAGGCATTTTATCCATTTTCATGGTTCCAGATTTGTATGAAAAGGTTTTGAGAACCTTCCAAATATGGACTCAAGATTACAATAAAAATAAATCATTAAATTTTAAAATTTCTACTTTTAGTGATTTTATCCTAGGTTTTTTACAATGTTTTTTAACAGTAATATCTTTGACAGCGCCAGCAGCCAAGCCAGCTTCAATGGAGGTGAGGCTCAGAACGTGGAGGCACCCATTTACACCCAAGCCTTTGAGGCGGGTAACGAGGAAGCTGACCTGTTACTATCCCCCGACCCATATGGCTTTGACTTGTTTGAGAGTCACTTAGCATCTAGCTCTTCCCTTGCTCCCACACCCATCCCTGCACAAGCTGCCCGTCAACCAACCAATCAGGATGGCAACCTTGATTCGGAACAACTTCCTGCCACCGCCCAACCTGCCCCCCTCAGCCAATCAGGCTTCAGCTCCTGCCGCCCAGCGCCCCAAACGCAGAATAATCACTGCCCAAATTCTTCAGGAAATTGTGGCACTCAACCTGCAGGGTCTTTCCTGGGATCAGATAGCCAGCCAATTACAATTCACCTGAGCCACAATAATGCGGGAATTCAACAACCTAATGAACAAGGGGAATCTAATTGGGACAGCCAAAGAAGGCCCCAGAGTCCCAGATTAGCGAGGCCTACCCAATCATGCTTGACCTCCTCCAACAGGATCCCAAGCTTCCCTTGACCCAGGTCCGGAAGCAGTTCACGTATCATAACATATGGGTCTCCAATTGCATGGTGCAGCTCTGGATGTATGGGAAGGTGGCTTCTATACAGGTTCTTACCAATTTTGCCGGTGACCAATGAGATGGCGCTGAGGATTCCCCGTATGACACCGCCATCAAATCAACCCTGGTCTGATGCCTGACTAGTCTAACTGATGATGTCATGATCATCTCCTACTACAAGCTATCAATAGCTTTTGACAATTTTGGTGAGCAAGGAAAAGCCGCTGCCAAGAATAGAAGGAAGAAGGTCAAGAAGGGGACATTCATTGGTGCATTTCTGGCTGTTTCAGCCAAGGGTTTTGTCTACTATTGGACAAACCCAGATTTCATCAATGGGTACTTATACGGCCACATCCTCGGTGGATTGCTCGACTCCTGGGATGGCTCGAATTCCAAATACCGGGTTTTCTTGAGCCACCAGATAGAGGGTAGCTCCATCGCCCTTGAGGCCATCCAGGGACGTGGGCATCAGGCCTCAGTCTACCCCGCTGGCCATGCAGACATCCATCTGGCTGATGTTGTCTTCTTCAACATGGGATCCACATTACAGGAGCGCCACCCTCAGGCTTTCAACAACCTCTATCTTGGGGTCCTTGACCACAATTTTCTCTTTGGCCGCCAGATGGTGGCTGACTTGTTTGTGCAAATGGTTTTCCATGTGAAAATGGGCAACCAATCACGTAAGGATAAGCACCTTCCACCTCAGGCCACTGCCACCTACCAGCCCATCCAGCCAATGACTGATGAGGAATACAACGAGTGTTATATGGCAGCCATCATGTGAAATCCTCCTGCCCCCACCCCCGCCACCAACACCCCTAACCTGTAAGCCCAACCCACCCAATCCTAGACCCCCCAGGCCAGCACCGCCTCTACGTCTTCCTTCCCGCGCCCTTCTGCCTACTAGGCATCACTCTTCCCCACCCCAATAAACCCCTGTCACCAAACATTTTCTATTTATATTGTCTTTTTTTGAATTTCAATTGTTCGTGTTCTCTTTGTTTATAGTTGGGTTTATTCTTTATGTTCAGCTTATTTCTATAAAATCATATATTTACTATGTTGTGTATCTAGATCCTGAACACTATAATTTTCTAATTTAAATTTAGCTGATCATCAAATTGTTGTTACTATTTTCACAAGGGGCTATGTCAAGCGCCAAAAATAATATGGTAATCAAGGAAACAATGCCAACACAAAGCAAACAACATATATTGAGATGAGCGTAAAACATATACACAATGGGTAAAAAGATGTGATCATGTAGTAAATGGGAAAACAAAAAGGAATAAACAAAGAGGCAACAGTATCAAAATAATAAGAATTTATTGAGGCAAAAGCTATAAAAACATATGGAAAGGTTAGTAAAAAATCAATGAGAGAATTGGAAAAGCTTCTGAAGGACCTTGACTTGGCAATTGCCAAAATAAAGGACATTGACCGCAAGGTCAAAGCAAAGGTGAAGTCCACCGTCCTCACTGGGGACAAAATTGACAAGGTGTCTGCAAAGGCACTAATGTCAAAAATGCCTGACACCCCAGAGCAGACAATTGAGTGCTTACTAAATATTCAAAAAACTGTGGTTGAGGGGCTCCAGTTCAAGGCATACAATCTTTCCGCGCTGTCTGTCTGGGTTGATGACCTGGAGATGTATGCCCACCTCAAACCCACCAAGTGTGCCAGGGCAGAGGATACCAAATTTCCCTCACAACTGCTTGCGCCGAGAATGGCAAAGCCAGCTGAAGCCGCCGGCAAGGAAGAAACCCAAGAAGGTAACCTAAAAAAGTATAATTAATAAAAATTCTTAAATACTTACCTTTTTTTAGAAGATGTTGATGGTGAACTCTGCTGGGTCCTGGTCCCTTTTGTCCCCCCCACCTTCTATGCCAACTATGCTAATCATGTGACAAGGCAGCTTTTCCTGTCCCCCCCTGTCATGCAGGAGCTTGAAGACAGGATTCATGGTACATTCCTGATGTCCAGGGAGGCATTGGCTGGGCTTTTGCATGGTGAGGGGGCATCTGAGTGGGCAGTTACTACCTACAAGGATGCCCAACTGGTCCGCCTGGACCTGGTTAACCTCGGTGGAGTTTACTGTGTAAACTCCATTGAGCTTGTTTGGGACGTCCTGGCAACACTCCCATTCAAGAATATACCGGAGATGGGCCGGGCTCATGCGGCTGCTTGCTTCTGCTTCCCAGTGGAGCATACCATCTCTTACCTGTTGGAGAACTTTGGGTGCACGGTGTTGAAATTAGCTGTTGCAGATGCAACAGCCGTAAAGAAGACAAAAATCCTCCTGGCAGACTTTGGGCTGGCCTGGAGCGCCAACAAGACGGGGGTCCCAGCAGCTATGGAACTGACCTTTGCCAAAACCAAGCACGAGAAAAAGATTAGCACTGTATACAACAAATTGTGCAAGTTTACAGAAGCCTCTGCTAGACAAAGGCTTCACCTTGTTGTTTACCTTGGTTATCTTTTCTTCTTCAGGATGAGCGCCAGTGTAGAGGACCTAGACAGGGTCCTTCTTGGGGTCAACAAGGCCAGGCTCTCACTGGACGGGAAGAAGGTCCCCCCTGGGTACAACTCAGTGGATCACATCATCCAGGACGCCCTGGTCCTGGCTGGCATCTTTGGGTTTGTAGCCCCACCAGAAAAGCTGCTCCTCCATTTCCACCTCACCATCCTTTCTTTTACCAGTAGGCGCAAATACTTTAATACAGGTGTATCCACCATCCACGGTGTGGCAGTGGAGGTTGTGCGCCACCTCCATTGCAGGGTGGGTACATACCAAAGAACCCATTACAGGCGCACTTAATTTTTCTCTATATCAATAAATATATTTATACTCTAATATATTTTTATATTATAAATAATTTTTCAAATTATATTTTAGCAAACAAGATTTGCAAAATATATTGCGGAAATGGGTTTCATAAAAGTATAAAATAATACGGTAATAAAATAAATTTCAACCTTACATTTTACGTTTAATTTTTATAAGACTATTTATATTTATTTGACAAAGAGTGATATAAATATATTTGCGTAATCCAGTATCAAGCGTTTGGGATAACCCCAGATGACATATTAAATAATATATAATAAAATAAATAAATTACTTACATCTATTGATGGTCCTTCTGAATGTGATTGCAGGCGTGGAACCATCTAAATATAAAATGATAATCAATAAATCTTGAATAGTAAATTAGAGAATATAAAAAAAGTTGGACACACTAAGCCTTTAATTGATTGGCTGTTTGGCTAGGCACGCAAGGATGAACAAATCAGTGTGGCCATAGAATTTGGCCACGTCTCAGCTGGGAGGGTATGGATCCCGGCCTGCAGCAAATCAAACAGGTCCTCGGTCCCTGTTGGAGTTCCTTGCTTGACAACTCGCTTGAGCCACCCAAAGACTTCCTCAATGGGATTTAGGAAGGGCAAATAGGCAGGGAGGAAGAGAAGGCACAAATTTGCTGTGGCCAATTGCTGGGGGCCCACTGCAATGCTGGTGTCAATTGATGGAAATTCTTCAAGAATATCTACCACCTTGTGGAGACCAACATTGTCCAATACAATTACGTTGGTGAAGCCCAGGCTCGTGCGCCTCAGGTGCTCCTGGACCAATTGGAGAAATGATAGTAAGGTCCAGCTATTGTGGAAGCCTAATATCATTTTGTACAGCTTGACCCCCTTTGGACCAAGAAGAGCCACCATTGAGTATGCTGTGGTGCGGACTGCAGCACGCCAAGCCTTCCCGTCATTGGAGCCTTTGGGGACATACCCATACTCATTATGCATCAACGAGGCAAATGTTGATTTGTTGATATAATAGAATTTCACTGTCCCCTTGGCTTTGAGGGCAGTGTACGCCTCAGCGTAATTTTTCCAGGTCTTGATATTGGCTGGGCTGTTCCAATTGTAGGGGGATACCCTGAGCTTTTTCCAGGAAAAGCGCATTCTTTTGACCAAATGATAATAGAAGGAAATTGAGGCCTCAATCCCAAAAGCAGACTTGATCATGGCCTGTATATTTTCCAGTTCAAGATAACAATCTTGGGTTATCCACTGGCGGATTGCCCATTTGTGCTCCTTGGTGAGCATGGTTGAAACACACAAGGATTTCTCTGCGGTAAGGACTCGTCCAGTATCAATGAACTTGTTGAAGGTCTTTGAGGCGTACTTGGGATCTACCCCAACAAGGGCCGCAGCCGCCTTGTAATCACCTGATTCCTGCATAAGCCAGAGAATAATGATGCACTTAATGTCAGAAATGCGCTTGTGAGCGGGCTTTTTAGTGGCGGGAATTGGCTTGTTGGCGTTGGGAACAGCGCAGGGCATGGGCACCTTGGTGTAAAACGCAGCAACTTTCTTTAACACCAGCTGTCCCTCATTGGTTTGGTAGAAATGGGGCTCCTTGTCCTCCTCCTGATTGCCATCACTGATTTAGGGCTTGCAGCTAGTATCAAGTACAGGCTTCACCTTCTCCAGCATGGCTGACAGGACTGACTCTTGCCGATACACAACGTCAAACACATACAAAGTAAGTTCTACCTTCTTGTTTCTAACTGTTTTAGTAGTGGTGACTTTGGTGGGCTTCCAGGTCAGCTTTGGGACCTGAGTGTTAATGCTCCTCACCCTAGCAGCTTGTGCTCCTTGAACCGGCTGTGTCAGTGCAGTATCACTATGGAACTCTCCTCTCCTGCCTCCCTCCTGAGTAGGCACTTGTGTTGTACTAAGTCTATTCTTTGACCCGCAGGGGCAACCACAACTGCGGTGCACAACAGGTGCAATGGTAGTCTGTTGCTGTGTTCCTTCCATTTTAAGAATTTTATAAAATATTAAATAAAACTTAATTAAGTTACTCCCTATTTTTAATTTTTGCTTTTATCTGTTTATGGATATTCAATTAATATTTTTTCCCACCCAATATCACATTTATAGATTTTTTTTATTTCTTAGTTGTTTTTGGTTTTACCACACCCATTTTAGAATACCCAAAATAATTTCCACCCATTTCTTCATATTTTACGCCAAATTAAGCACCCAACACATTATTTTTAAAATTTTGTTTCAGATCTTGTGTCTTATTTTAGATACCTTGGTATCATTCTTGATTACAACCCATTGCACAAACTGATTGAGTGATTTTTTTACATAGTGAGTTGCTATTGTGTTTTGTTTTTGGATTGAGTTTTGGCACACCTTTCTTGGGTGTATTTTGTCACCAATTCACATAGTAAACATATGTACACTGAAAGTCAACTCACACCATTTTTTTTGTGAATCTATGTATTTTGGATTATATTTTGAATGGTTTTGCTTTGCGCTTGAGTACTTTGTTGCTGTGTTGACCCATTTTGCCCATTAACGCCAATAAACCCTGTTAACAGAGTGTATATTTTAACCTGAGAGTTGGATTTTGTTTAAATCTGAAGTATTTTTGCTTGTTGCCATAGCTTTTAAAACTACTGTACCAAGATTCCTCTGCAAGCTTAAAATATATCATTAAAATATATCATTAAAATATATCATTAAAATATATCATTAAAATATATCATTAAAATATATCATTAAAATATATCATTAAAATATATCATTAAAATATATCATTAAAATATATCATTAAAATATATCATTAAAATATATCATTAAAATACATCAGAGCAATTGCCTGTAAGGGTTTAAACAAAAGTTCATTAGGAAATCAAAGATGCAGTCTTTAGCCAAATCAACCAGCAGCTGATCATTCCAAAAATAGATAATCACCCTTGCCAGCTATTTAAACTTCAACATACTCACCTGATCTCTACACAAAGATATCAACTTAAAACCAACTTTCTACACTTTGCATACTCACTGCAAACCTTCCCCACAGAATCAATCAAACCTACTCTCAGCAACAAATATCCCAATAACCATCCATCCGCTATATCACAACTTGGCCATCTAATCTAAATCAACCCAAGGAGTCTGAACCAAATATTGGGTAAGATATCAACACATATTTTCTGCCTTCAAGCATATGTAGTTGTGAAATAGATGAATAGAATCAGTGACTAGTTGCAATATCACTCCCAACCCTACCAGTTCTGAACCACTATCCACATGGTATAGATTTTTGAGTTCCCAATAAACATCCCAACCAATCCAAAAAATTGAGGAGCACAAGTTTTATCAAGGTTCAGAGGTGGCATCTAAAATAGACCCTGCCATGGCAGGAGGGAAGTGGGGTTGCATATCAGAGGCCCCCAGTGTACCTGCCCTTCCATTGGATATTTCCATCCACTACTAGCCAGGAAGATTCAACAATGGTGTCCAGAAGCAGGTTGTTGCCACCCATCCAAAGGATCTGTGTTCTAGGCCTAAATTCTGATAGGCACAAAGGCCACATTTCTGAATAGGATGGTCCGCCAGGAATGTTGCTTCTTTCTAGAACCCCCAGCTGAATACCCTCCAGGTCAATGTCTGGGCATCAATGGTTACTGTTGCAATACAAGTGAGCATGGCTGTTAGTTTGGGGTCAGTTCTCTCAAGATTGCCCTCTACTTTCCATTCCACAATCATCCTGGGAAGTTCATGTTTGGGTGTGGGGCCCTTGACAACCTTTTTCCTGAACCTTGATCAATTTTCTTTCTTCCAGCAATCACAGTTTTCTGGTACAAGTACTTTCCTCTGTGTCCCACTTGCTTGGGTCAAGGCCTTTGAACTCCCAATCTGGTATACCCTGTAGGCATAGGTTCCTAGTTACCCCCTAGTCATTATCCAGCATGGTTCCAAGGCATCTGCATTTCAATGTATACTTAGGTGCTGTGCATCTCTTATAAGTAAGAATTCATCATCATAATTTGAAGGTGGACAGGTTGGGGATCTTCTGGGCCCTTTTTCAGGGATCCAAGCTTGGGCAGACGGCCTGTCATTTTCTGAGATTATAAAGGCCAGGGTTTTTTCAGGCAGAGCCCATCATAATAGAGGAGCTAACTTAAATAGGTAGGAGAAGAACTTCCCCACCCAGGGCCATGGACTGGCGGCCAGGATTATAGTGTCAATAACCCATGTGAGGGTGATATACACAATCCAAAACAGCTTGCCAGTGTGGTCAGTTGGGATATTGGGTGAGGAGGCAGGCATAGGCTTGAGGTCACAGGCAGTTCCATATTGAGTTTATAGGCAGGCAGGTAGTTGAACTTGGCTCTAAAAAATTTAGGTAACAATAGGATCCAGGGGCCTTGGCGGTTGTATCTAACTGCTGATTTTATGTGGGCCAAGGGATCTAGTTCAAGGATCTTTTCCGGGGTGTAATACTTATACTTGGGTTTTAAAGGGTACTCCATGAAGTGGACAGGACCAAAGGAAACACCTGGAGGACAGTAATCTGAAGGAAGAAGGGCAGGAGGGCCAGGTGATCTTGTACTGAATTGATAGATGGCAAAGATAAAATACAGCATCAGCTGTGGAAGCCAAAATAATATAACCTTTATTCAAAAATGGCAACAGTTTGGAGCGCAGGGCCCTTTGGTCTATATAGCACCCCACCTCCAAAATTACTATTTTCCATGGGGGTTTGTCAAGGCATTGGGAAATGTGGGGACAGGTGGTCTGGATGCTTGGGTTCAAAGGCATTGAACTGGCACCTGGGCCGGGAGTTTTTTTGTTGGTCAAAAATCTTGAATTGACGACTTGATTCTCTTGTTATTGGGTTGCAGTCATGGGGTCAGGCCCTGGGCCCATGCTTTTCACAGGTGACACATCCTGATTGGCTACTAGGGCGGTTTTTAAGCCCATGAAGCAGATGGTAGGAATCTTGTTGCCTCTATTAGGCGCCTTGATTATTCCTCCATTTGATACAATGATTCCTTTGGTTTGGCTTGCTTCACCTTTCAGAAAACCATTCCTGGCTTCAGCTTGCAGGGGCTTGACCCCAGGAAAACGCGGGAAGGCAGCCTGCAGGGAGCTCAGGGTCAGGGTTCAAATCCTGACCTTGGTCCTGGGTTTCAAGGGGAGAAAATTGACAATCCTGACACCCTTGCCCAGTTCACTGCCCTTCCTGTTGCTAGGACTCCACATGCGCTGCCAAAAGCTCTCAAAGGCACTTCTCCCACATGTGTCTGCAGGGCTAAACATGGTCTATAAGGCCCAGCCCCCTGCTGATCTGGGGAGGTCAGTGATGGCCATCTAACCTGGGATGGGCTGGTTGTGCCCCATAATGATTTATCTGCCATACTAGATACTGTGCAGTCAAGGTGTTTGGGGAAGGGGACTATGTGTGCCACAAACTTATCTAGAGCAGATGAAAGCTCTCAACGTTTTAACCTTTCCAATAACCTTGAACCATTGTTCTGCCACCCATTAACCTTGTTGGCCATATATTTAAGAATTTCCAGTCCATTGGCTTGGAGGTCAATCTCTGCTGAGGTAAGGCGCACTCCCAAGTGGCAAAATTTCCCATCTTCCAGAATAGGCATAAGCCCATGCAAGGGCTTGAAACCAGGCCTCCTAACCCTCACCCATGCCAGCCTTACAATGATTTTTCTCTGGGTTAGATGCTGCTGGGTACGTCTTAAGGGTTTCTTGTATACAGCTAACATCCTCCTTGGACAATATCCCCACAGTGGTGCTATCCACAAGGGTGGCATCCCACCGCTGCTTGGCAGGGGTGGTCCAACCCCTCCAGCCAGGCATCACCTGCCGCCATGGACGGGCTAGCAGCAAAGCTGGATAGGATTGTGGATATCAGATCCCCCTGCTACAGCCTCAGATAGATCTCAGCCTTGCTGACCAGACCATTGTTGGCTACCACCCTGGCCACAGATTACTGTACAGGGCTTTACCCCACATCTCTGTTCTCCAAGCAGGTCAACCCCTGCATAGCTTTCTACAGATATGTCCAGGGCACCCAACTGTATACCTTTTCTGTGTCCAGGGGCAAGAGGGATCCTAATTTTGGTTCATCCTTGTTCTGCAAGGTATTCTGGACCATATGAAGGTTGTCCAGCTTGATCTCTGGTACACAGACTAACCCGCGTTGGATGGAGCATTGCATCTGCTGCCTTTTTACCCTATCAGAGAGGATCCAGGTTGGGGTATTGCCACCTGTGTTTGTTGAAGCAATAGGTCTCCCGATCTTGGTGCTGCTCCTGTGGCATTTGTTTCTGAACATCAGGTATATTGATACCCGGTTCCCCTCTATAAATAGGGTCCAGGTTTCTGGGAAAGAGTTGAGAGGGGGTTAAGTGAGGTGCTAACCAGTACCAGATGGGTCTGTATGCATTGGCTGGGACGCTATCTGGACCAGGTGCTCTTTTTATTTATTGGTCCCTTTATTGCTGCCCAGGTCTCCTCCAGCATAGGTGACCCCACCAGCTTTCCCCCTCTTTGGGATCACACTGCTTGGGTTCAGAGCCTGCTACTACCGCCAAACAAGATATCACTTCCCCTCCACTGAAGAGCGTGTGTAAAGATCTTACAATACTAATGGATCTTCCCTATGATTACCCCCTTGTCTCTAGACTTATGGCCATCTCCCATGTCCACTTCAGTGAAGGGAGATCCCTGCCCATTCTGAGCCATACTACTAATTCCATCCTCTGCTACTGTTCCAGAGCTACATGTAAATATGTGCATGGGGTTTGTTCTGTGTCTCTTCCTAATGGTGCTCTGGAGCTTCTTGGTCTGTATGTGCAGAGCATTAGACTTCAGAAAGTCTGTCCTGGTCTATTTCTTACACTATCTCTCAAGCTTGTGCTATTTCTTCCCCCTGTAATCCTTCTGTCTTTCTTGAAAATGGGTTGCAGCCTATTGGATATCATACTTGATGAAGATCCACATAGGGCTAGGTGAAAGTTCTGGGCCCACCAGCAAGCCCTCAATCACCTGGCCAACTGAAGCCTCCACCTCTGCTTTTTGTTTCAGATTTCAGAACATTGACAGCTGTATCCTGCACCTATGGCCCAATTTCTGATGACGCTGGAGTCCCAATTTATATACATGATGTGGTGGTCCAAGATATGGGCTACCTGAACATGTGATCCTGTGACCTCCTCTTCTATGCCGCCCATCACCAGAATGTGACCCAGTCTAGTACCAGAAACAGGAGCCCCCATCTATCCCCAGCCTTTAAGCTGAGCCAGGTATAAGGCTTAACTCTCAACTGTCTCCCCCACTCCATCATCCTCAATAGACTTCTCCATCAGACCTTTTGCTGGATGCTGTCTCATTCTGAACAGATAGGTGTCTTTCCTGCTGTTTGTATAGGCATCAAAGTCATCCAGGATATTATCTTCAACAAGAGGCCCAGCAGTGTTAGTACACACTACACTTCCTTATTGCCTTTAGACCCCAGTTCAGTGTGATTCCCAGCAATCATTGATTCTCTGTTTCTTCTAGTGCCTTTTTCTCTTGCAACCAGTAACATGTCCTCCAGATGCATATCAACATACCTTGGGGATATTTTATCTCTCAGGGCAAAAATTCTATACAGTCTGTCTACAATCCCTTCAGACCCCATCCCTTTGACCACATATGCATGACAGGGTCTGGCATGAAGGATGGTTTCAGTGGGAGTGTATGGCCCCAGATTTCTGTAAGTATAACTGGGCCGGTACTACTGTCTGTTTGATGCAGTGCAGCTTCTCCTGCCTTAGGTGCAGAGTAGTGACCCCCACATTGATAATAGCAGCCCTTGTAACTGTTTTTCTGGCCTGTGGGTATAGGGCGCTGTGTCAGCTGATTAGTATTTCTGAGGTTTAGGATTTGTGGCTGGAGGTGGGCCTGGGACGTGCTTGGGGTACTGGGTTCCATTTTCTCTTGAAAAAGAAATGGCCCTGGAGTCATTTTTGCCTATGCCTTAGATGTTGGCATTCCTTCTGGAGTGAGATCCTGTTCCATAACATCCACTTCTGTAGGTGTAGCAGTAGGTACTTTCTTCTTCTTGTTGGGGTTGCTAGTCAACTTATGAGCCATGGTGGGCTTAGTCTTGCCTTGGGGTTAGGTCTGGAGTTACTCTTATTCTTCTGTGATTCCTGGTTCCATTTGGCTCCTGCTTCCTTCTTTCATCTGTCATGGGGGTTTCAAGATGGGGTATCTTGAGGGTCAGTAGTTTCTGGAGTTGGTTCATTAGGGTCATGGAAAATTTCAGTTGTATCATTACCAACTTTTGTTCTATCACTCTGCAGGCCTGTACATGACGCTATGCAAGCATTGCTCAGGTAGCAATCAGCTTGTTAGGGTGAGTGAAAATCAGGGGTCTAGGTCAGTGATTCAGGTCTGAGAAAGTTATAGTTCTTGATGTGTGTGCCTTCTTGCCTCTAGCTCATATATGATTTCCCTAAAGTATATGTTTCTTCCATGGTGGTAATGACTCATTGTGTGGCCTAATCTATAACATAATTGACACACCTGTTTCTATCCCTCTACTTTCACTGCAATGACCTTCTTATTACCAGGGATAAAGATGAAAGATGGAATAGCAACCTTGCTATCCTGGAGGATTGGGTCTGGCCAAGGAGGACATTAATTGTTGTGGGTACAGATTTTGATGGGGGATCTATGCACATTATGTGTGCCACATCACCATAATAACATAATCCAGCTCTAACTGCTTCCTGTATCTAGGCTATGCTATCCATTTAATTTGGCTTATTAGCAAAAGAACCCACTTGGTTCTTTTTTACTTAATGTGGTATTTTCCAATCTGATGGGGTGACTCTTGTAAATGATGCCAAGTTGTTCTGCTTTGTCTTGTGTTACTCCATCTGAAATTCCCACATCCATATAGTTCTGCTTAATTACATAGCAGAAATGGAACTGGATGCCCTTGAACTCAGTTTTAAATAAGTTCTTGATCACACCCATTTACTCAACATGTTTATTTCTAGTTAATCTTTTAGAGATAGACAGAGTGTGTTATTGATTACCTATTTTGGATCCATCTGTCCCATTGATAGGCTGTTGAAACTCTTACATATGTACTCTTTGAAAGGGATTTGACTTCCATGCCTTCTTTGCACTGCAGAGCACACTTTAGGTGAAGCCCTTGTTATGATCCACATGTTGAGTGGTTTTCATGCAGGGCTAATGTTATCCAAGAAGAGAATTATGGCTTAAGATAGGTAAATGTTAGTTGGTTTATTGATATATATAGCTGTGGCAAAGAGGTGTGGTAGTCTAGGCCTAGAAATTGTAGTGGGGTGGCACTTGATGCATGCTGTGAAATGTAGAGAATTTGTGGCTATGCTGGGATGGATATGCTGAGGTATCATTGGGATTATAATATCAGCTGTAGTGAGCATGCAGTTGGATCACTTTACCTAGGCTGGGGGCAAGGTTTCTCTCTTTATGTCTTCCTGGTAAATTTTAGGAGGTCTTGAAGTTGCTAGGCAAGCATAGCTTGCCAGAACCATTTTGAGGTGGCTGTCAGAGAAAGATTCAGAACTTGGTGATTTGGAGGTTTCTGGGAAGATAAGTTGGTTACTTTACATCTGAAATCTCAAGCTAACCACTTGATTGAGTAAAAACAGAAGTAAGACATGAGAAGTGCCTGAAGCTGATGACCTAAAGTGTAGGTCTCTGATGGGGGTCAAGTCTGGTTGATTCATTATGAAGTCTTATTGCCTGAGTCTGAGGTGTTAATTGATGGGTACTACCATTATTGAGAAGCTCAGATGGAAGCCATCTGTAAAGGCTTCAGAAGTAGCTCAATACTATGTAAATTCTATAAAGAGAAAAAAATTTTGGAACAGTTAGTGAAATGCTTCAAAATTTCCCTGAAGTGATTTGGTAAGAGAAAGAACAGAGCAAAGCAGTCTGGAGAAATGTTCCAATGCTTTGCTGAATTGATTTGCAGAGGTAGAAGAGGGTAGAATGTTTTCCTTGGTTTTATTTCAGTAGTAAAATAAAGGAGAAATGTTGAGGAAGTTTCAGTTAAGAGATTTTTTATTAAGTTCCTAGGGTAGATAAAGTTATTTTGCTATGAGGTCAGGATACAAAGCCGTTTTGGTGGGATGTTTCCTTGGATTTTACTATAAGAGTAACTATATATGCAAAATGTTGAAAAGGCTCAAAGAAAATAATTTAAATAGTATTATACTATTTTAATTATTTAAGGTTTAATGCAGGGAAGACTGTTGTTGGAATGGGAACTGGTTAACGCTTTGATGAAAGTGTTGACCCTTTGAAAGGTGTAAATCGATTTCTTATTTGTATTGCAGTAGAATTTCATATTGGGTTTGTTTTGCTTTCTTCAATCATTGGTTGAGTTCGCATGTTTCCTGATGAATATGATTGATTTCGGAAGCCAAAAAGCTTAAATTATTAGGAAGAAAATAGTGAATCAATACTTTAGAAGCTTTTGAAGAAAGCCGTTACAAACAAACACTGGGAACAAGGCACTATAAGTAGGAGGTGTGGAAAGTTTATGGATTTTTGGAAATATTTTGGTAGCAATCAGGAGCTTTGTTGGGCGCTTGATCTGGATCTTGATGGTTACACATTTGGTTAATTTGTATTAGCCAGATATCTTCTAAAGTATTGATCTACCTGGAAGAATGACTTATCAAAAGGACTCTAAAACTGTGGCAAATAAGAAGGTTTATAGGGGGATCATGCTTCTGTTAATAAATACTATCTTGACCCCCATTCTCCTTTTTGTGACAGAGAACTTTCTAGTGATAATTATTTTAGAGATTTTCAAGAGGATCAGAGGAGAAAGAACTTTAGTCTGTTCACTCATGAAAACTCCTGGTTGAGAAATGAGTAAAACAGTGCAAATAAACTTGAGATCTGGGATATTGTTATACTAAAGATTATCATACAAAATGTCCCCCTAGATGATGGAGCTTCTTTGGTAGCCTATGCATTGCTATGAAATTTAATTTCTCCTAGTTATCAGTACCAATGATTATTGGGGCATGGTGAGTCCTTTTGGAATGCTTAGATAATTCACTTTTGTCCTTTCTTGACCATCTCTGAGGATAAGTACCCTAACCTAGCCAGTCCTGCAGACTTTGATCCAGGACACACCTTGGTAACCTCCTAGGAGCAAGAGCGCCACAAAGGATAACTTTTCTATTATCTTTAGTCTGTTTGATCCTTATAATCCTTTCAATAATGCCATTTCTTTATAATCTTATTAATAAATGAATTAACTATCTGCCCTGATAAATTGCACTTTCTCTCAATACATCATGCCACTCACCCACAAAAATAGTTTTGTCTTTTAAATACAATTTCTTCCCCAACTATTGATTGGCAACTAGTGCTCTTGTCTATGACTGACTCTGAAACATTATATTACTCTAATCTTAGCATTATATAGATGCATTTAGTAATTATGAAATATGCAAATTTTGGCTTTTATCAATTGATTGTTTCTTTTAATATGTAGATTAGTATCTTCATACACATATATTTAATAGAGCAATTCCAAACTTGCAGACAATCAAGCACTGGACATTTAATTTAGTAAATATGTTATATAAAGGATATAATAATTTTAAATATAATAAGAAACAAGAAGTTGATAAAAGCCACAACCAGTAATTGCATCTATACTCAAGTGTGATTTTATATTAAATTTGAAGCAATACAGCATTTAGAGATGGTGCAAAGTATAAAATACATATTAAAGTTAAAAATAGGTCAAACTGGCAAAGAAAATAATGGTCATTTATACATACAATAAATTTGTGTTGATGACATTTACAATTATAAAGTATATTGATTTTTTATTATACTCAGCTTTAATTGTGTTTCATTTGTGGTACCTAAGATTCAGGAGGTGAAGAAAAAAATAGAAAAGACCCTAGCAGTATGGTGCGCCTGCTCTCCTAGGACCACTAAGGTGTGTCCTGGTTCAAAGCCATGGTTCAGCTGGGTTGGGGTGCCATACTTCAGGTGAGATAGCTCTACAGAAAGGGCACCATACTTTATCTGTTGGCACAAGAGCTCTTCTATTACCTTTCTGATGAGAGCTATTGCATCTGCTGCATATATCATCAATATATATGTGACTTCTTTCCTTGTGTTTTGTAAATTCCCTTAAACATTTCTGTGAACATTCATTGGAGAAATTCTTTGCCTCTTGAAAAAAAACTTAACATCATTTATATTCTTTGATCAGTCCACATTTGGCCTTGCTATAAGTCAAAATTCTATATTGTTGTTTAAACTGATCCACTTAATCAGGGTTAGGATAGTATATAGTGGAGAAATTCTCTGTATTACAAAAGGGGAAACTCTTGGTAAGGATTGTGAATATTCTCTATCAACCTGTAGAAGAGATCCCTTTATAAACCTTCTATGGCTGTATATTGTACTATTGATCTTTTATGCTTTCAGTTCTATTGTTTTATAGCTCTTTATTGCCTGTGTAAAGTTCTGATGTGTCCCACTAGCCCTGGACAGGAATATATTCCCTAGAGCCACAAAAAAGGCAGGCTGTGACCAGGCACAATTTCTACACAACCTGGAGGACCTTGCCCACACTATGGATGTGCATTTTGTGCTGGCTTTTATGGTAAAAACTTCCTCTCTTTCTTTTGAGTTCCCTCTCACTATGGAGGAGACATTAATTCAGTTGGAATATGTGCTCTCCTGGTGCCATCCTTCCTTAAAGCAATTGGCAGGACAACAAAAATGCAGCCCACACTTCACTGGGTTTTCCTGGCTTGTAGCCCAAGAAATTTGGATATAAGATTCCACAGATAGTGGGATCCTAGTTTAATAATTCCTCCAGCCTGGGGGTTCCTTGGCCTGTAGAAAATGGTTCTAAGGACATTCCAGCTGTGACATCAATGGCAATCATCAATGGTAATTTTGTT
>QTSX02000205.1:121139-149510 GCA_014839935.2 Entomophthora muscae | reverse complement strand
TTTTGAGCTACAGCATCTCAATTACATCATCTTGAAAACACCATTTTACTTGCAAGTTTTCAGTCAAAACTCACAGCTTTTCATACTTGCGCTACTAATAAAGTTTTAATTTTTACAGAATAAAAAACATAATAATTTTGATGGTATATAATTTGAGAGGTTTTCTACAATTCCATGTAAAAATATTTACTACTTTTATTTCCAAAGCATTCTCTTTTTTCTCTTTAAAAATTGTCCCCAAGTGTGAACTTTTCTGATGCAAATTCACTCTTAGATGCCTCCCAAGCCTACCACCAACACTACCCCAAGGCTCCCAAAAGCACAGCTGCTCCTGCCCAGGTAAGAAAGACCAAGGCTAACCTCTCCAAGCAGCCTTTTAAAGAAAAACCACCTATCAAGACCCCCACACCTTTCCCCAAGCCTGAGGCTGATAGCCCCACCCCTCCCCACTCTCCCTTTGTCTACTCCCCCTCTGATCCCCAGGAGAAGCACATCCACTTTAATAATGAAGATGAGAATGAAAGAGACTCTGAAAACAACTCTGGTGACCATGGTTCCGCAGTCTCAGAGGAGGAGCCCATCCTAGAGTGGGACTTTGATGGATCTAGGAAATTCATGCTTGCTTCTTCATTATCCCAGTCTGACTCTTTTACGGTTTGTCAGGGAATCCTTTATGTAAGCTTTGATGAGCTTGAATTCCGGGCAAGAAATCTTGGCATTAAACTTGTTGCCATCTGGTGATCACTTTCATGTTTTTTGCTTCCCATAATCTTAGCTGCAGACTATCTCTTTAATTCCATGGTAGTATTATTTAAGTTAAAAGCCAAAAACACAAAGCATAAAAAGATTAAGAGGAAAGCAACCATTGTCACACATAAGTATCATTTTTTTTATTAATTATTATCATGTTTCCATTATATACCAATAAGGGTACATTTGGCTAAAAAACCCTCCGGTTCTGGAATCACACCTGGATTTCTATCACTTGGTTTATGACATAACAGCGTCATCTAATCCAGATCTTTACCAAAAAGATCTTCACACTCTTAAATTATAAGAATGTGCCCTAATACATTCCAGAATCACCTGTTCTGATTCTGTGGAAATGTATTGCTTTGGCTTGAAGCATTCCAGACTTCTGGCGCCAAAACCCTGTGGAATATATGTATTCCTGATCCAAGCTATTCTTGTTCCAACTGGGAACCAGCTGATCAATCCTAAATGCATATACACCATTGTCTACATTTAGCTGTTTTTTTGCATTTGATGGTTTTTTTGCATTAAAAACCCATTAAAACACTTCAAACTCAAACCAGGCGCCACCACGGCGCCCAGGAACTTTCCCAGATGGCGCCTTAGCGCTTTAAAAATCAATTAGGCAGCGCTTTCAACTTAATTAATTTGCCAAAACAGCGCTTTTAAACCACAATTTGGGGGTTTACTTTTGGTTAACCTTAACCAAACTTCTTGACACAGTCAAGGCAGTTAAACAATATAATTAAATCCTCAATAATTATATTCCCATCATATATTAATTAACCTTCTCAGTTAATTAATCCATTTGAAGACAAGTCTTTACTTGACACAGTCAAGCCCATTTTGGCCCTATGATTAAATCCTCATTAATCATATTCAAGGGTATCAATTAATTAACCTCCATGGTTAATTAGACAGTTTGAGACACCTAGTCTCATAATCTGAATTGTTCAGGTATTCATTTTGGCCCTCAATTAGTACAGCCCAACCAATTCCTGGGTAATCCATTGCTACACTGGAAAGTCTCTCCAAGGCCAATCATATTGTTTTGAATTTAAATCAATGAAATTCATCACAATTCAACCTCTTTGTGAAACCACAGCCCAACGTGACTGTAGTACAGTCACAGGGACTTACATGCAGTTACCAATATCTGCAATGTCAATGGGCAACTTAAAGTTCTGGCTGTTTTCCCTAACTCTTTTCCCATTAAGACCAAGAAGGGGGGTGCTGGCTTTGTCAAGGACGGCTTCCTTTTCACCTGAAATGACCAGAGAAAAAATATGATGCATCATCACTACCAGTGTGATAGTCCAGGCTGACCCTGCACAATTAACTACAATTGGGTTTACCCAAGTCAAGGAGCTCACCATTGAGCATGACTGTTTGGGCTCTGGTATGATCCTCTACTATCTTATGCACCGGTACCTTTGCCAAGCCATTCCTTTTAACAAGGAATTGACTTCAACTGAGCTTGTAACACATGCTCTCCTTTACCTGAATGAGGATCAGAGAGAGGAGGTTGGAGAAAAGACCAGACTCCAACGAGTATGTGACTGATCAACAGTCAATTGATGCCAATATTAGTTGTCAGCGCTAGAAGCATTGATGAGCTTGTACTTTTGGAAGTCCAGAAGACTACCATGCTCAGAAAGCCCTTTCTGCTGCACAATGATGGGTAATGCTCACTGAACTGTATTTTGTGCTTTTCAACACAAGAGGATCTCATATGCCTTCTAAAGTGTGATACCTGGTTTGCTTTTGTGACTTTTGCCTCTTGTCCAAAGCTATTCTATCAGCTTTGGGCCATCCATGGTCAGGTCAATGAACACACCATCCCCTTTGTCTTCTTCTTTCTCCTTAATAAAAGGGAGGGGACTTACATTCACGCCTTGGATATACTCAAGCAAAAACTGGATGCCATCTTGCCCACGCTTGAAGAAGAGTCAACTGAGAAAAGGGGCCAAAAGAAGAAGAAGGTCAACCCAGAGGCCACCCAGGAGCAACAGGCCACAACCAGAAAGGCGCCAAAGTCCCTTCCCTACCATATCACGTTAATGGTTGACTTTGAGGCTGCACAGGCCAACACCTTTACCAAGGTATTTAGGAGCAGGCCCCAAGGCTGCTTCTTTCACTACTGCCAGGCTCTGCGCAAGAACCTGATGAAAACCCCAGCCCTCAATAAGCTGGTATTCAAGGATGGCACACAGGAGGCCAGAAAGATCTTCATTTGCTTGTTGCTCTGGCCATGGTCAGAAAGGAAGAGGTTAACCTTTTTTTATGACAAGCTTCTCAATGAAAATTACATTATTGAGAACCAAGAAGCATTTTCTCCTTTAATCCAGTACTTTGAGCACCAGTGGGTGGGTGTATTCCAGGGACATTGCCGCATCAGCAAGGGCGGCAACTCAATTAATTGGAACTGCTATAAGCAGGTCAAAGAAGGCGTAACTAAGACCATCTCATCACTTGAAGGTTGGCACAATCAATTTTCCTGCCTGGTTAAGGTAAAAAAGCCTATGTTCAATGTAATTGTCAACAAGCTAAATATTCAGCATGCTCATGGAGATCAGCTATACTCCCAGGCTGTCAAAGGCAAAGCTGTTGTATCCAAGCATGCTGGCCATCAGGCCAAGTTCGCAAGTGTTATCAATGAGAGTTTTGGCCTATTAAACCAGAAAAGGCCGCCCTACCCATCTCAAAGGCATTGCCACCACCCTTGGATCTAATGTATAATTCACTTTCTTTAAAAATAAATTTCTTTCTTCCAAATATTTGATTTTAACTTTATTTTTAGTATATACATGCTTAATATAGTGTTAAAATTTAATACAAAAATATCACTGTTTTGGGATGTGTTGACTTTGGAGCTTTGTACACTATAGTTAGTATTAGCAGAGCCCACATTTTTATTGCACATTTAAAATCCCTGGATGATTTTGAGTTTAGCTGTATGCTTTTTTTTGAAACTTTTTTATATTTATATATATGCTTAATATAGTATTAAAATTTAATAAAAAAACATCACTGTTTTGGGATGTGTTGACTTTGGAGCTTTGTACACTATAGTTAATATTAGCCAACCCCACATTTTTATTGCAGATTTTTAATCCTTAGATGATTTTGAGTCTAGTCATATGTTTTTATAGGATTTGAAATGTTTTTGGGCTTTTATCAATATTTTAAGTTATCTGGCGCGGGTTAGCCAGAAATCCAAGATAGGATACTGTAAATTCAGAACCTAAACGTAAAAATGCAGGATTGTCAAATCCTTGGTCCAAATTTTGAATCACTTTTGCAGGATGGCCTTTTTTTAATTAAATTGATTTTTTGAGTATTTATTTGAATATTTGAAAATGCGGGAACTCATAGACACTTTGCAAAGTTCAAGTCAAACTGCATATTTCCAATGGATGAAATGAATTAACTGGAATCAGATTTGAAGCGTTCAAATCCATCAACCATTTTCATTAAGTTTACTATGTTTTTTGAAATTGCAGGATTGTCAAATCCAAGAACCAAATTTCAAATCACTTTTGAATGCCACTAGTAAACTCAGATATTAATTGCAGGAACTGGAATCCAAATTGAATGTACAGTAAGCACACTAGGAAACACCAACCCAAATCAAGAAGCTCCACCATGACTAAAATCAAACTAAAAATTCAATCTCAACAACCATGTTTAGACATAAAAAGTGATTAAACTTTAAAATCATCCAAAACTGGAAAGGATACAATATTATACACTTCAAATTACAGATATAGAAATTCTGTTACTATTCAAGGCTAAATCAAGAGAAAACAACTACTCACAACTAAATCAATACATCCAAATAAATACATATTTAATCTAAAATATATTTTTTATTTTATTTTTATGGACAGGCAATTGCATTCCCAACCAGCTCCTGCACCAGCCTGCAGGGCAGCCTGTCCACAAGGGCGTCCCAGAGGGTCCAAGAACAGACCCAGAACCCAACTTGAGGGGAGTCATGCCAACACACAGGCCTCCCAAGGCGTCATAGCCAGTCAACCACCTCCCGCATCCCAAGCCCAGGATCAATCAGCCTGAATCCAAGACAGAAGCCGCTCTCAAGGCCTGCCACAAAAGTTTCCTACACCAGGGTCATTGGGAACACTGAGGTTACTTACACCTCCACCGTGTACCCAGTTGTCACCTGGCCCCGCACTCTTGATCAAAGAGTTGCTACTTCCTGCCCCTGCGTCTTTGATACCATCATATGAGCCATTGGCCACCACCAAGGAGCCATCTGCGCCTGTATTGTATTCCACCATTGACAGCGCCACTGCAACCAAGTGTGATCCCACCTTCTACACAAAGGTCCCCATCCCCTGTGTTGAGCCTGCTAGCCAGGATGCCGCAGTACCTGCCAAGGGCCGGCGTTAGTTGACAGATAGTGAGTGTGAAGCTCTCCTCAACTGCTTGAACAGGGGAATGGCGGTTTGGGATATTGCGTCCCAATTTGGTGTCACGGCCAGATATATTGCCAACAGCAACACCAAGTATGGAAACACCGGGCAAATTGCAAAATCTGCCAAGGCTAAGCGGCAGCCCAGCCTACTTCAGCCTGTTCATATCAATGCAATCAAGCAGTGGGTTACCAAGGATTGCCACCTGGACTCACTTGCTGTCCAATCAATGCTTGCCACAGAGTTTGGGCTTTCTGTTTCTAAAACCCTTGTATACAAAGCAATGGTCAAATTGGGCTTCTTGTGGAAGGTGCTCAGAGTTTCTCCGTACAACAGAAACAATGAGAAGACCATCAAGGATTGACACATTTATGCCAAGACATATCTGGCCCTAAAGGAGACTGGGAATGTCCAGTTCTTCTACATCAACAAATCATTGTTTTCCTCCTCACTCAGGTCTAGGCATGGGTGGGTCAAGAAGGGGTCCAAGGACGGTGTAGCCCATTGTGCAGCTGTCTGTTCCCAGACATATTTGATGGTTGCTCTTCTGGGTCCTTGCGGTTTAGATCAATACCAGATGATTAAAGGCTCCCATAACAGCAGGACATTTCTTGATTTTCTCCAAACTGTCAAGGAGTATCTCTGAATCAATTACCGCAGTACAACCAACATTGTTGTGTTGGATAATGTTTGGCTCCACAAAGTGGATCTGGTTGTGTCTAGAGTTCCCCCCCATTGACAAAAACAGCCACACCTCCAGCCACTGGCTTACCAATTGTCCAATGAGACTTCTCTTCCTCCTGCCATATTCCCCATTCCTGAATCCAATTGAGGAGGTTTTTGGGTGGATCAAGAATAAGGTGAAGAAAGGCCTCCCTCAGGACACCAAGGATCTCTTCAACATCCTTGAGGTCAGTCAATTTGAGATGCCACCCGATGTGGTGGCAGCTTTTTACAAGCACTCAGAATCCTTCCTCCCCAAAGCCCTGGCCTCCAAGCCAATCAGATAAATGGGCGCTCTGGGTTTTATTTGTTTTTATTTTTATTTATTTTGTTTTTATTAGGACTCAAAAATTATTATTTATATATAATGATGTGATGTTTGATTGTATTATAGACATATAATAATCAGTAAAAAATGTAATTAAAATTAATTATTCTAGATATAGAGTTATGTATTTTTTATTATAATCCACCAAATAGTGTACTGACTGTAGAGTTAACAAATAAAAAAATTAAAAAATGATAGAAATAGATTAATTTTATTTAAATAATTGTGAATCATTGTTGGTACTTTGGCTTTTTTAAGCCACAAATTGGACCTTGCAAGTCATCATCTGATCCTTAATATTTCAGTGCCACTATAGCCACACAACACAGAAACCAATGATTTTCATGTATTGCTTACTAATTAGTACTTAGGACGTGGGTCAAGCATATCAAATATATTTATCAAATCATATTACAAGGGAAAGGTAATTTGAGTTCTAAACAATCACTTGTTTAGAACAATAGTGGAGCGGGCCGCATGATGTGGATAAATTCAATTCTTGTTGTTTGTCTATGTAATAAATGAACCTGTACTTGACAAGCTAGTAAATAAAAACATTTTTAACTTAGTTTTTATTATTTGACGTGGTTGCAACTATAACTAATGTCTTGTAATATATTTAGATATATTACTATTATAATTTACCTATTAAAATTTAAAACAATCTTAAAATATTAAAAGTAAAATTATAATTATAAATCTTAAAATTTATCTATTAAAGTTTAAATATTAAAATTTATTTAATATAAATTTATATATTAAAGTTTAAATATTTTTATTTAATTGAGAATTATTTAATATTGAAATATTTAATATTAAAATTTAGATATTAAAATATTTAAAATTAAAATTTTACTATTAAAATTATAATATTACATATTTCAATATTAAAATTTTAATAATTAAAATAAAAAATTTAAAAAATAAAATAAAATTTAAGTTGCAAGGGAAGATGATTTATTAGGGGGATGCAAATTGCTAAGGGGGATGCAATTATTCTGGGGTATTATTCCCCAAAATTATATTTTCTGCTAATGCGTCCAATTGGGACCACATACTCTTCTGCACGTGGTGGACAACTCTGGCGCCAATTGCTAGAGGGGTGGCGCTCAACACCCCAGTGGTGGCTGAGCGTCTTATAAAAGGCAATATTGAAAGCAAATTAACAAGGAGTTGGTTCTCTGGAGGTATTGTGTACCCGTACAACAAAGCTAACATAAAACAGTTGTATAGGACATGCTCTACGGTTTGGTAGCCCCGCAGTGTCTTCATTTTATCCAGTGCCAGCTGGCAGACGTCCATTTGAAGGGGGACATCCTCCAGCTTCTTCATGTTGGCCTTCATAATGCAGTGTAGTACTACCCCAAGGTAAACAGCAAGATGCAGTTGCTGTGAGGTATAGATTTCTGCAAATAAGCAGAATTTCTTGTAGATTATAACTAATCAATTTGTATAGGCTGTGTTTGAAAAATTGAGTAAAGGAGAGTCAGGCATTTTGGAGGCATCCGCAACCCACGCCTCTGCAAACAATATGAATAAAGGTTTCATCTTATTGACTAAAAATGCATTCACCTGTTTGATTTGATATTGATTTTATTAAATTATTGAATATTGTGGCTTTGATGTTTTCTTGTGGAACATGAAATTGACTTTTTTCAGGTTTATTTCATATGTGTTTATAGTTGAAAATGGAAAACGTTCAAGGCATTCAAATATATATTCATCAAAATTCATGTTGACATTTATTTGGATATCCATCATTCTTTTGAAGTTGATACTTACGCCTACTTCATAGGCTTCTTTGACCCAGGTTGAGCTTCCTTCTGGCGCTTTGAATTCCCTATTCATTGCATCTTTTGTTGCATATTGATTGATGTTATCTTGTACTATTTTATTTATTTGATTTTTATTTATTTGTTTTACAGGGGCTACCAGTGATTGGTAACCCCCGTAGAACCAACTTGGCGTAAAAGCCGCCACTTCTGCGACCTTGTCCCCATCCCTAGTTATAACTAAAGTAAATACAAATAAAACATAAAAAGACTTACTGATTGTTTCCCCTGTGGCCCCCTCAGCCACAGGCGCCCCTTCAGCAAACTTCATGAGTGTTGGCTGCTCTTCATTTGTTTTTCTGGGTTTGATTTTCCTTATTTTCTGTGTTACTTGTGTTTCCTCTTGATTTTCATTAGTTGAATTTTCTTTGTTTTTTTAGGCGCTCCTGCTTCTTGACTGTGTTTTGTTTTCATCTGTTTCCATTTGATTATTTCCCTCTTTGTTGGTGTTTATTTCCTGTGGGATTTCAGTTCCTTCAATCAGTTTGATCTTCTTATTGTTTTCTTTGGCCCCTTGCCAGAACTCCCACAAATTTGTAGGCCGCATCATTGAACTTCAGACTTGATAGGATTGTTCCCTGTAGATTGAGCAACACTTCTTTGTTCTTTTTGTCTATAATATTTCCTAGTTCATTCAGAGCATCTTCTTTTGACTGGATTAGTGGCTGGCCCTTGTTACCCAGCTTTCCTGTTACTATTTCCCTGATATTTTTTTCTATTTCAACAACCTTTTGCAGGTGTGCTTCTAATTTGTTTATCAAGTTATAGATATTTGACATTTTGTTTGAATTACATCAAAAAACTGGTTTTTATAGTACTACCTTCAACGCATGAATATTTTTCATCATTATTAATAAATTAAAGACCATAAATGTAAATATTGCATTAGAATATTGCAATTAGACGTCAACTCTTGATATTATGATATTATATGCATAACCAATTCATTTTATTTAATAAAATTAATTGTAAATGACCTTTTTCATTGTAATTTATTAAAATTGACTGTGTTTATATTAGAGAGCCATTAACACTTAGTACAAATATTGATACATAGTGCATTTTACAGCCTGTATATTTACCTATTGGTAATAATTCTGTAAACTTTACAGTCAGATTTTGCAAGGTAATGATAATGTAATGGATTAATAAACTACTGTTTATTATCATTAATTGGCTTATTTTCTTTGCTGAGTGATAGTGTTAAATATCAAATGCACTATCCCCTCACAAAGAAAATCTGCCAATTAATGATAATAAACAGTAATTTATTAATCCATTACATTATCATTACCTTACAAAATCTGACTGGAAAGTTTACAGAATTATTACCAATAGGTAAATATAAAGGCTGTAAAATGAACTATGTATCAATATTTGTACTAAATGTTAATGGCTCTCTAATATAAACACAGTCAATTTTAATAAATTACAATGAAAAAGGCCTAATTTACAATTAATTTTATTAAATAAAATGCATTGAGTTATGCACATAATTTCTAAATATCAAGAGTTGATGTCTAATTGCAATATTCTAATGCAATATTTACATTTATGGTCTTTAATTTATTAATAATGATGAAAAATATGTATGCTAATAATTTTAAGTTATTTGTAAAATGTACAACATTGTATTAATTATGGGAAATGTTGATAATGTAAAAAGAAAATATTATTAATTATGAATTGAAAGAGAGATATTAATTTTAATAAGTTGTCACAAAGAAAAGATTTATTTACTAATCAAAGGACAGGAAGGGGATGGAATGGGCAGAATAAACATTGCCTTCATCTGCACCTGTGAAAGGGACAGCATCAGAGATAGTGGGGGGATTGGTAGTGGCTTGGGACTCAGGGTTGGAACGCAGGTGGCTTGATGGGGGGGTTGGGGAGGCAGGGTTTGCTGACTGGGAAGGGGCGTCAAGAGCGGTTTGCTTCAATTGCTCAAATTCTTCTTCTGTCACATATACAGGCTTGACAAAACTGATGGACTGGCGTGGGGGGAGGCAGGGGTCCTTTCTTGACTTATCACTATCACTTGCATAGAAGATGATGAGATCAAATAAGTCCTGGACAGACACAGAAGGGAAAAGCTCATAACCCTTATCAATTTGGGTGCACAGTTTGTTGTAGGTGGCAGGCTTTAAGCGCCTGAGGGCAGAACCAAAATTGTAGAGACATACATCTGCAAGATGCATGTCAGCGTGGTTGATGGGGTAGGACCAACAGGTATGCCCCGCAGCCCTGATTTCTTGGGTTGCCCATTCCTGCTGCTCCATCTCCGCACTCAGTACAACTGTGTGCACAGCGTTTTGTGTTGCCCACTCCTCCAGCATGACCTTGAGCTCCATCTGGTAGGCATACCCATCTGTGGTGTTTGATATTGCTGAGTAATGATTGACACCCAATGGGGAAACTGCCAATAAAACCCTGAAAAATTGATACAGGATTGGGCCGTGCTTGTATACGTCAGATTTGATGCACTTTTCCCCAAACTCTTGGATACTGGCCAAGATCTTAGCATATGATAGGAAGATGACGTCATTACAGGCCCTCATTGCCCTTCCTTTGATGAAATTGACAACAGTACAATCATAGGGGTCAGTGTCCACCAAAATGGGGCCACCAAGAACCTGATTGGATAAGATTTGGGCTGCAACCACAACTCTGTGCATCCACAAATTCACCGTTCTTTTGTTGGTGAAGATGCTGTGGAGTCCCAGCTGGAGACGTACCTGGACCAGGGGCATCCACAGGTCACGTTCCATAATGGCCATCATAAGGGGATGGGCTTATGTCACCTTTGGTCAAAGTACAGGCACCAGTTGGGGTCTTCTTGGTAGGGGGGCCACAGTTGGCATGGGCTTGCAGGGTTGCAGCCACAGTGGACTTTGCAAAACCCATTGTGGCCGCAATTTCCCCAAGGGACATAAGCATCCCTTGTTTTTCAACCATTTCAAGAACAATCTCCAGGGTGATTAATTTTCTTCTGCGTCTTGCAGGCTGATTGGCTGGAGGCGGGGTGTGTCCGCCTTGAGAACCAGACAGTGCCATCTGATTGGCTATTTCTGGATTCTGGGGCTTTCATTGGTGGCCCCATGGCTCACTTGGTCAACTCTAGATGCTAGTGTTGCTGTATGATTTTGGTTAGCAGCTGCCTGTGTGTGATGGGCAAACAGGGCCATGCTTGAGGACGCAGGAGAAAGAACACACTCCTGGGTGGTGCTTGCAGAGGGGCCTGCGGGTTGGGAGTGGCCATAGAGGGAGGCTTCACTATTAGAAGACCCAGTGTAGCCCTGCATGATTTTGTCAAGGCCAGGGAACAGCTCGTTGACTTGGTTGTTATTGGAAGAAGACATAATAAAATTTTTATTAAAAAACTTAAACTCAAAAAGAGGAATGTATATTTTAGTCAATTTTATTGTTATATATGGTAAGTTGGTGATCAATACGATCTAAATTTTAGCTGTCCTAAACTGGAATAGGGTGATTTTTGAGAATGCCTGTGCTTCCTAAAAGAATCAGCACAAATCCACTCTAGATCCTTTACCATCCTTTTTGAGAAACCCATAAATTATATTTATTTCAAATTCCTTGCAATTATGATTTGAAACTTGGTTCTTGGATTTGACAATCCCGCAATTTCAGATTTGTTAATTTTTACATGATGTCTATAATTTGTTTGACATACAGGAAATATTAAATAGTACATTAGAATCCCACATTTCTGATTCATCTATCCTGCATTTGTTTGCTGAGTTTTGTCTTTTATTAGTTGAGTTATCTGCTCAAGGGATTCAAAATTTGCCAATTTAAATAAACCAAAAAAGTCAAATTAAATGGTTAATTTTATTTAATATTTTAATTTTCACTCAGCTGAGTTGTCCACAAAAGTGATTCAAAATTTGGACCAAGGATTTGACAATCCCACATTTTTATGTTCAGGTTCTGAATTTACAGTACGAGATAGCGTCTTTCTAGATGGCGTATCCCACCAAATTATAGCACCATATCTTTTATAGGCAAGCTGGTCGGCCGTGGACAAGGTGTACGGTAGCTATGGGCTAAGTATTAGAGGGGTCGATTAAGCTCCACAAATTAGTTCCATTGCTTAAAATACTAAACCAATAACCACTTCTTGAATCGATTGGAAGGATGGAAGCTTTAAGTGGAAGTGGGAGGATGCTTTGAATTTTAATAAATTTTAATAAATCTTAATAAATTTTAATAAATTTTAATAAATTTTAATAAATTGGCGAGGCATGATAGATTCCTAAGTAAGTGTATCCAAAGCTGAAGTTACAAGCTAAAATGATGAAACCATCACAGTAATTAGTAAGCTTAAATGAAAATAGAGTCTGGTAGATTGGGGGTCAGATACAAGTGGTTATTAAAGCTGGGGTTGGAATGGACAAGGTTTGAAATGCTGGAGAATACTGTGGGAATAGACTTTGGCACTTGCTTTTGCCGGGTGGCAGTTGTCACTGGAGGCCAAGTGGATCTTCTCGAGCGGATCCCGTCGAGAGTTGCACGTAAAGGATACAGGTTTGTAGCGGGAGACGAAGCATTGTGGTATGATAAATCCTACTTGAGCAACGCTGTAGCCAATATCTCCCGGCTGGAAGTGTCTCTTGAAACCAGTGTTCAAGTATCGCGCTATGATTTCAGTACTATGATGCTTCGCCACTTGAAGTACTGTGCAGAGAGGCACTGGGATAGCATTGATGAAGTGATGGTTGGCGTCCCCTACAGTTTTGATTTTAAGCGTAGAAATATCCTCAAAGAAGCGGCGACGTCCGCTGGGTTGAATGTCAGACGGCTGGTGAATGAGCCCACGGCGGCAGCTGCAGCCTATAAACATCTACACCAGATAAAAAAAGAAACTACGTTGTTTGTGGTGATGGGAGGGAGCTCGTTGGATATTGCAGCTATTGCAATTGGCAAGGGAGTGACAGTCAAAGCCGTGGCAAGCGATCTATCAATGGGGGGCGAGGATTTCACCTCAGTCCTTGTGAAGTATTGTTTGTCCAAGATGGCGGGTGAAGTTGGTGAGGCTGGCAAGCAAACACTTTGGCGTCTCTGTGAAAGAGCGAAGAAGCAATTGTCGTCACACCAGCATGTCACGATTGAAGCCACCTCCTTCCTGCCCTCAGTTGATTTACAGATTGTTCTGACCCGGGAACTCATGGAAAGACTAGCTGTGAATCTGATTTCAAGGATGGAGGAAGCTCTGGTTGAAGTCAAAACAATTCTCACGTCCCACTATTTAAAGGTGCAAAAGGTGGTCCTTGAGGGTGGCTACACCCACATGCCATGGATACTACACCTAGTTGAAAGATTATTTGGCCAAGTGGAAAGCTTTAATGTCTCTTCTGGCTATATAGCAATAGGCATGGCAGTACTGGGGGCCTATCCAATCCAAGTGGTTGATCTACTTCCATGTCGAGTGGAACTTAAAACCACTCCCAACTTCGTCTATGCAGAGATCCCACGCTATTCGATCCTCCCCGCCTCTATCGAACTCGAGGTCGAACTCTTCAAAAAACAGCAGACTGTTCGGTTTGCCGCATACGATGAGGCAATCCACGATCCCCTGGCGTCGATATCCATCAAACATCACAGCAGCGACAAAACCCAGACCCGCACGGTTACTGGATCACTCTCCATCACCAACGAATTAGAAGTGTCCATCCGCCTCGTGCACCCTAAAAAGGAAACATCCCAAACCATTGCCTGCCCACCACTGGGAAAACTATCCTAACCCTCCTGGATGTGCCAACCCAGGAGATTTAAAATACCCAATGCCAAGTTAAAGCTGGATCACACCCTTGAAAAATCTCATTAAAGCCTTTTGTTTGCATGAAAAATAGTTTATCGATTAACCCGAGCACCAAAACCAGCATCCTGAACCCCAACCTTTGGTTCCATTCTGTTTAAAAATAGATAAACCATATACCTTATACTACAAGCATGTCATATTATATGTATGTCACAAAATATCTGCCTAGCTCAGGTAAACACATTGCTCTAAAAATACCCATAGCAGCTTTCAACCATCATCATCAAGCTTAAACATCCACATGCCTACAAAACCTAGCCAACCTTAAGCATCCATAATTCAGCTTCCTGCGCTCAAGCAAGAACCCATAATACCCCCAAACGCTTCAAGATATATGCTTAACCAAACCAGAACCAACTTTGCAGAGTAAACCTGCTCTTTGGGAGATAGACATGCTAGATCAACAAGATCTGGCTCTTAGCCAGAAAGCACAAATCACCAAGATGCCATCCAGTGCAAGGCTGGGATGGTTGCTCTTAAAGGGTCCACAGCAAGGAGGTCAGGGAGAGGAGGTTAGGTATTCCACACCATTATTGCCAACCCTATCAACAACCAAGGGGCCCAGTTATGGGGGAGGGATCATCAGGGTAAGATCCTCCAGGGGACTATATTTTTGGGCTCCTTTGAGTTATCCAGGAGGTCTCTTGTGGCACAGCAGACAGGGCGCGCAGAGGAGGGGGCCAAAAAACCACCCCAAAAAACACAAGAGAACAGAAGACCGAAAGAAAAAAAACAAAGCAACCGAAAAAAAAAAAAAAACCCCCAAAAAAAAAGAAAAAAAAGAAAAAAGAAAAAACGCCCGCCAGAAAACAAAGCCCGAGCCCTTAGAAATGGATCCCCCAGCGTAGGGAATGAAAGAAGAGAGGGGAAGGGAAAGGGGAACACATCTATCCCCCCACCCTAAGCAGGTAGCACAACAATGGGAAAGATAATCATCCAAAGCTATCCTTTGGGGAGGTTAAATAAAACATATTTCTGACAATGTAACCCATAGAATTTTTAAGGCTGGTCCCAGGGTAAAGAACCCAGCCTTTAATTATGGTATCCACACCAGAACAACTAAGTAGAAGTTCTAAGTCCAAAACAAGGGGTTCCAAAGCAATAAATGCACCCAATACCGCCAGACAACTGTTTCCAGGATGGGGTATCCCAGAGAGAAGACCACCCCTTTTTTGAGTCCCTGATAGAGGCAGGAGCATGGTTCAACCGCAAAACTTTGCAGGAAGTGCAGGCAGGTGGCTCTGACCTGATCCCCATATAATGATCCACTTTAAAGAGGGTTGAAGTTCAAATTTAAAGTTAACCCCAGATAACCAAGAGAAGGTCAATTTTTTATTTATTTATAGGAGAAGCAGAAGCCAGGGTGGAGAGAGGAAGCTTATATCAAAGAAAAGGGGTACAAGGATCTCAGCAAAAACTTTAAAGGCTATGAAAGGAGAGCTGGGAATTTTTTTAATGTGCTGGGTTTTTATCTTAGAGGATAGGGAAGCAAGGGACCCAGAGGGCCTTTCTGGCCTTATAAAGGAGAGTTGAAGAATAAAGCCCCTAATCCGGGATAGCAGTCAGGTGGGAGGGTTTGATAGGCTGGGAGGAAAATTTCCAGTTTTCAAGAATATGAGGTTGGAGGAATTTTCTGGGGCTAGTGAGATAGGTCTGATTGGTTGATGAGGGAGTTAACTGAATACTTATTGTCCTTTGCCAAATTGGATTAAATTTCATGTGCAATTGGCTGCAGGGATTCTCATTCAATTGGGCCTAAATTGGACCAGCATACATTCTAATTAGATCAAGTGTTCCTCTGCAGTAGGAATGTGAGTCAAGGGGGGTTTATAACTGATTCTGTTGCATAATTCAGCACAGATCTCCCATCAATGGCATGTACAAGATCCCCAAGTAAATTCAGGGGATAGAAGGCAAGGTTGCAGCTTTTCTTGTAAAGTGAGAGAGCATAGTTCAAACAAAGCTAAAGGGGTGTGAAGGTTTACACACTTCTTCTCTAATATTTATAAATCCTATCTTTTCCACCATGGCTAGGTTTAGTAACTAATAAATCCCTTAAACAGGTTCAATAATACTATTTTTATGACATGATAATACAAGATTACATACCTCAATCAATTTATTTGCAAAATAACAACAACTAAACCATTGCTTTCAGACATCATTGTGCTTATTGTTTTTAAATAAACTTAAAAAATCCAAGAAATGATCTCCATCCATCTCATGGGGGTGTTATCAGTTCCAAGCTATATGTGCTGCTTCAGTATTTGGCCGGTTATGGCCAGCTTCTTGGGCTGTTTTAAGCCAGATTGGTTTACCAGGAGGTTTCCTTGGCTGGAAGAGCAAATCTTTGTAGCACATAGAAGTTCCCAATCTTTTAATGCTGGCCCTTTAGTAAAATGAACAATGTATATTTTTCTGCCTTCCATGGAAGAATTTTTACAACATCTTGTTTTGGAGTGCTCCTTACTGTTGGCAGTACAGTAAACTACAGAGGGCAAGGGAGAAGAAAATTAGGAAAGAATATTTTTGTTGAACAGTAGGCTTGGCTTCTAAGCTAAAGATATCATGGGTTGATGCAGATAATTTTCAAGGATTGAGTATGGGCGCTATGATAGTGTGGTAAATTGTCAAAGTAGAAGGCTGGGGGTTGGATCTTCTTACCCAATACAATAACAGCCACCAACCGTGGGGTTACGGGTTTACCCTACAGCTCCAAAAAACTTAGTTTCCCTTAAAACCTTTTGATACTTTAAAAATATGTCTAAAAATTAGGGGTAAAAGATTTCTTTATCATTCAAAGCATTTAAAATTTATTTTCTTAAATATTGCCACATGAAAAGATTCTCTAGACATTTAACAGAAAACTAGACATAAATATTTTAAAGAAATTTAAATATTTAACCTTTATTTTCCAAGCTTCATTAAAAAACTGCAGATAATAATAAAGGATTATGTAGTAAATTAGTTTTAAAAGCTATGGCAACAACCAAAAATAATTCAGATTTAAATGAAATGAACTCAGATTTAAACAAAATTAAAATAAATCCAAATCTATTGTAAATTAATATAAATTCGTTTATTTTTAATTTTGTTACCATCTGAGTCCATTTCATTTAAATCTGAATTATTTTTGCTTGTTGCAATAGCTTTTAAAACTACTGTACCTTATAAAAACAAGCATCTGTATCAATTAGGCCTGTACCACTTAAAGCTCTCCTTGTACCCTATTGCCATACAACATGATTTAGCATCTAATCCCTAATGGCTGAACATGTTCCTTATTTAGATATCTTTAAGATTTCCATGCTAGTCAATAGGTCTAATTTATCTCTGATAGAGCCTGGCACTAGTATGCCCAACACAATGAAGGGACAAGTCAAATTTGACATAAAATTGTCACTCAACTAGCAGGAAAAACTCAATCCTGTTCCTATGGGGAAGGAAGATGATAAGGCAATGAATCTTCCTACAGCAGGGTTCCTGTCAATTTCAATCCAGCTATAGCTTTCTCCAAGCGTAGATTTCATAGATTTACAGGATCAAAAAGCTGTAAAATAGAAATGGATGAAGCTATTTTTAAAATTACGGGGTAAAAAACCTTTAGAGTACTCATTTTGTTTTCTAACCAGTGAAATTTAGTTTGATTGGCTTTCAAAAGGGTATTTTTAAAGTCAAGCCTGTTAAATACAATGAATAAAGAATATTAAAAATATTGATCAAAGGTTTAATTAATCAGTAGAGGGGCCTTTAAACCTTTTATTTGTGCAAATAAAAAAATTGCTTGTGGAGAAAATCATAGCCAGATCACAGTTGGCTGGAAATCTGTTGCAGGTAAATTGGGGCTACAGTCAGAATTTAAACTGTCTGCATTTAACATCCTCCATTTCAACAATCCCAAATTTTATTTTGGCTTTATTTTTTTAAAAATTTGCTCAAAACTTGAAAACTAAATTCAAATTTAACTTTTACCATCAGGAACAATTATTTAAAGTGTCACAACATCTTTGATTACTCCCTCTCAGGGAATTGACACCCCAAGTAAATCACCAAATGGCTCACCAAATGGTTCACTGACCAGCCAGTAAACCAGTGGCACCATTATCAGGCAACCATCTATTACGGGGATCACCCAATCCAGATCCCAAATGGAACACAATTTGAATAAGCCTTGTGACCCAAGAGGAACATTACTCATATAAGCCCCATGACCCCCATGACGTACATGGACAACATGTGACTTGTCACAATACTATATATATTCCTATATCCATATTCAATAAAGTATCATTCTCTTCTTAAATCTTCCCCTTATTTTGTTTATTATACTTCCCAGAAGTATAAACTTGACAAAAGTAAAAAAATCAATAAAAATACAATAAAGATACCAAAATAATTTTTGGGAATTTTCAACATGGAGGATGTTACATGTAGACAGTTCAAATGCTGGCAGTTGCCTAAATTGGTTGGCCAAACAACTTCCTTCCCCAAAACTACCCATGGCTAACTTTGAAATACAACCCCAACCACTCCCAGGATCAATGCAATTTTCCAGATTTACATCTCCTTGCTATATAGCACTAAATGGTATGACAGTAAAATCATCTTTTGCTTCTAAACTTGCTTCCCCTAAGCTTTCTCTCCGCCATATATTGCCTGGTCCAATTAGATGCAGATTTTCTTAGAGTTTAAATTTCTTGTTGGTGCATTAGTTCAATTAGGATATTAGAAGAGTAAACTATTATTAATATTAATAAACAATATAATTGATTCCATAAAGCTAGACTCTCCAGGTAAATATTTTAGGCATTTATGACTGTGATAGCACTAACTTTATTAGGCTTAGCCGCTATAGTTACTGGAATACAGAGTGAAGCCCAATATTGGGCTTGTGCCATAAATGAAGTTCCAAGTTTATAGAATCCGTTTGAATTGGCTCTTGATAAGCATCAAAAGGGTAGAGGTCCTACATCTCTGTAAATGTTGTTCAATCTTGATATCCAGTAGCTCGCTTTAAAGCTATAGATCAGCTCCAGATGAGCAAAGTAAGCGGAAATCTTAGTTATGTAGTTTCTGGTTGACTTAATGGTGCCAGATGAAAACAGATAGCCTACTTATTTATATACTCATTTTCAGATTTATGCTTGTGTTGCAAGTGAACTAGTTATAGTTTAGTATTGGGAATTGGGAAAGACAGCAGTCCAGAAGGGCAGGATATAGATTAAGAGTAGGATTTTAGCTTTGTTTTGAACTTACTACTATCATAGTGTAAAATTTAGCCACTGGTTCACAAGGGGGAGGTATGATCCAAGTATGGTTTGTGTTTTGGATAACTTATCAAAGGATCATTGTCTGGAATTAGCTCTACTCCTGATTTGGGAATATTGCCTGTATCTTGACATTTGAAGCGGGGGGTCTATGTTGTTGGAAATGTTATGGGGCAACTCTATAGCGCCCCCTCGATATTGTGGGAATCATACAGGTAAGTGCTGATCTCGGCTGCAACAATTGAAAGATATATTTATGTATAATAGCATTTAACTTGACTTTAAAAATTCAAACTAACAAACAATAGACAATGTCAGCCTACATATTTAATAAAATAGATTATCGATATATTAAGTTTAACTTCTCATGTGGCCCTGGATGGGGCAACCCAGCATTAAATAGCAACATATTTTGGTGTTCATAACGCAGAGCTAGATATTCCAGCATCTCTTTGTGGCAGAGATATCCGAGAAGAGCTGTGTGGTTTAATCAGATTAGCTTAAACGAGGCAAGGTTCGTTTAGGATGTATCCAATGCGGCGAGAATCGTGGAGCTCTGATACCAACTCGACCTTTGTTTAAAATTTATGTGGCTGAAGTGATTAGTGGGCTATTTGGTTGACAAGTGAATTGGTGATAAACAAGATCAACATGGGATTTGGTTAAGCTGATTCAAGTGCTAATAAATAAGGGTGAAAATATAATTAGAATTTATATTTAAAAGTTTATTTTAAAAATGGATTGAAAATAAGCCTTATTTAGCTTGAGGTTGATGGGTATTTTCAAATTATTGAAGGGCGATGTAGTGAATTAAGATAGGCAATTAGGACAAAAGGTGGTTCTTAATTAAGGGAATGATTAAAAGCACGCGAAATCAGCTATAATCCAGTTCCATAAAACCTAGAAGGTATCCCTATGAGCAATACAGCATCACAGCCATCCCTTGGGCTTCTTCACAGCCACCTTTTACTTAATGGACCCACTCTGCACCAGGAAGAGAGAGGACCATTGCGACGGGTTCCTGGAATCCAATCGACAACAGACGATTCCAACATGTCCCTTCCCAGCTTCACTTACGTCAAAGATTACGCATGGTATACCGCCATCAATGCATGCGCTGACTCTCAAATCAAGAATTGGGATTGCCGTGCCTGCCACCATGTCCCCAACACCACATTTGTCACCAGCTTCGAAAACTTCCTCCTGGGAGCCCACGGGTACTTGGCAATTGACCACGCGCGCAAGCGCATCATCTGCTCCTTCCGAGGAACATCCAATTTCCGCAACGTACTCTCGGCCTTGGATGCCACCCGATCTCCCCTCGTCTATGCCAACAGCAACAACGTGCTGGTGGCCTCAGGCTTCCTTCGCACTATGGAATCCTTGGAATTCATCCCGCCATTGAAAGCCCTCCTCAACAACTACCAGTACTCCGCCTATAAGGTCGCCTTTGTTGGCCACTCCCTTGGCGGCGCCCTTGCTTCGTTGGCTCTGACAAAGGCCCAAGCCATCCTCAACATCGATTGGAAGCGCCTTGAGCTGTACACGTACGGCCAGCCCCGCACCGGAAACACCAACTTTGCCCGATGGTACAACCGGAAGCCCATCGCTTCTGCACGCGTCGTCAACAATGTCGATCCTGTTCCCCTCCTCACAAGCACCATCATCTTGGACTACCACCACCACATGAACGAACTCTGGATCCAAGGTTCTCACAGCAACTACAAGGTCATCGTCTGCAGCCGTGACCAACTGGAAGATCCTGACTGCTCCGTCTCCACACCCCTCCTGAAGACACAAGAGACTGACCACATGCAATACTTTGGTGTCAACTATACACAAAAGTGCTAAAAATTTATCAACCTAAAATTAGCATAAAATCCTACTTTAAAAATCACCGCAATTTAGAAACTACTGATCTTCTCTGCCAGGACAGGGGTTTATTCAAAAACTCCATGCGAGATGTATACAAAGTATCATGAAGAAACCGTCAATTTAATAAGACTAGCCCTCAGTTTAAAAATTGTGAAAGCTTGTAATTAACCCTGATTTACTTAGATTAGTTATGTATAGGGCTGCGTCGGATTCCAGACGGATGGCTTCTTTTTAGAAAAGAAGCCACCCATCCAAAATCCAGAACAATTTCAAGAGATTCTTCTTTGAGAAGATTCTCTTAAAATTGTTTCATTTTTGAGCAAATCCGGAAGTTCAACTTCCAGATTTTTTTTAAAATTAAAAGTTATATTTTCTTTTCGCTTCTCTCTTAAAAATTTAAAACAATAAATTTAAAATTAAATTTGTTTAAAAAAAAGTTTTTTATTTTAAAATTTTATTTTTTTCTGGCCCAGCCGGAAAACAGAAGGCCTTTCAAGGCCTTTTTTTTATGAAATTTTGGATTCCCCCAGCATAGGGAAATCTGAAAGAAGTAGATGGGGAAGGGCAAACAGGGCAATTATGGCATTTGCTGTAATTGTCCCTTTTCTGGGCTAACGCAGCCCTAGTTATGTATCTTGATTGTAGCATCCTTATTTTAAGGCACACTAGGGAAGCATTGCTATTGGCCATAAAAAGAGTAAAGCAAACCTAGATCAAGGAGAAAATATCACTTGACTAAATAGTGAATGATATTCCTGCATGGCCAAAAGGGGCCTTTGAGAATCCCAGACTCCGATCTTGCCTTCTGTACCATATTGGATACCTCTTCAGTACCCTTCTTTCTATGAAATCTGAATCTTTATATCATTGCAACATCTTCAATTAATTTCTCTCAGGAAATCATTTCACTGAAAAATGACTCAGATACCAAATACTCTTACCACTATTGCCATACACATATGCCGTACAAGGATCATACATTTCAAATCCTAAAATGAACACTACTGGGACAAGTCCCATGACAAACATGAACAATATGTGACTTGCCATGATACCATATGATACATTTCTTCTATATCAAATAAAGTATCATTATAATATTAATTTCCCCCTTTATGTCATTTTGTTTACTTCTAAGAGGTATATACTCAACAGCAGTAACACAGGTAGGTTATCCACACCTACACACCCTAAAAGAAAATTCCTCCAAAGAAAAGAACTCAGCAAATGGCCCTCCCTAATGGCTGACAAAGATGTGCAAAAGGCCAGGACATCCCCACAGGATATACTATCTTCAACAACATCCTTGTTCCTTATAAACAGTACAATTTTCTCAGCACCTAAGGAGTCCTAAACCTACCTTCAACTCAAGACAGCCCCAAAATATCTAACATTGTATTTCAGTGTCTCCATGTGGCAAAAATTGGGACATTTTCAAGAGTTTGCCAAGAAAATACCAACCTTTGGATCCAAAGTACCCAAAACAAGTTTACACAGGTTGGTTACCCCTGAAGACTCTGGGCAAGTGAAATTGCCTTAGGAGTCATCAGGGCCACCTCCTTCTTTATGAGAAAACCAGTTCAAATAACATCCTGATCACAATGAATACCGGGACATGTTCAAAAAGCATTCTTGGAAAGGTTTTCTACCAAAGAATCATATTTAATGATAAAGAAAGAGCCCAGAACCTTTAAGATGGTGGGAACCATTGCAGGTATATTGCAGTGTATGAGGACCCAGTGAACCAGCTCCCAACAGATTTGACTTTGATGGCTCAGGCCCATATTTGGATCTTTATAGCAGATCCCATAACACATCCAGCATCAGTTTGATATGAGCAGATGCAGAAACCTTCCAGAAGTATTATGGGAAGAGAAAAATGCCACCCAGAAATCTGGTGGCCTGCACATGACCAATGAGCTGGGAGGAAGCTCCTGAACCAGAAAGAACACCTGTTTTAACAAACTGGTTGATTGTATCAACAATTTAATCCTCAGAGTGGAAGTCATAACGCTTAATCAAACCAGATGAGCACTGGCACTGCACCTGAGGGGGGAAGAGCAGGGGGTGCTTAGGTAAGCCCCCTCCCCCATGTCACAAGGTTTGTACAGGTACCAAGATGTGGGCTGAATTACCATGACCCAAGTCCCCTCCAGAGATCCTATACTATTTACTGCCCAAACTGGAAATAAACTCTCCACTTACCATGCCTGCTTTTGAAAGTTTCAAGGCACATAATTAGTCAACACTGGAGCAGACCAGTTCCTTTTTGGCACAAAGCTTTATGGCCTCATGGAATTACATACAACCAAGAGTAGCATCAAAAGAGCTGCCATGGCAGACAACAGAAGTATTCCAGTCAGTAGAGAGGCAGAACTCTTCCCAGCAGAGATGGGAATGTTCAAACTACTTTTAGTGGCCCACCATCCCAATCCCTGAGTAAAATGTAGTGCTTGGCTTAGATTGGATAAGAAAGACATAACCTTGTGTTGGCTGGGATAGCACCACACTTGCCATAAAGCAAAGAGAAGCACTCTGCAATGTGGATCTAAATCACCTTGACGCCCCCATGAGGGACCACATACTTGTAAAGATTACTGAAATAGAAGAAGAAGAGGATGCCAGTAAACCTGACTGGGACACCTGTACATATGAAACCATCCCCTTCAAAAATGTGGAGGTATCACATGAACAGGACCTATACTCCAGCAATCAGTCCCAGAATTTCTCTAAGTATTCAGGAGAAACTGACCAGCCTATCACCTGGCAGAGGCATCCAACCCAAGACCAGTTTAAAAGGAAGCGTACCCAAGAAACACCCCATCTACTGGTTAAAAACTCAAGAGGATGATGTGTTGAAGGAATACCTGGATGAGGCCCTAGAAAAAGGGCTATTTTGACTTCCTCAAATCCCTCTTTGGGGCAGCGGTCTTCTTTGTTCTAAGAAAGATGGAGGCTTCCACCTTGTTACCCACTGCAGAGCGCTCAATGAAGTCCAATTAAGGGTAGGTATCCCCCACTCATGATTGATGATATATTTACCGCTTTGGGAGGATCACAGCTCTTACAAAAATCAACCTAACAGCAGGCTATCACCAAATTTGCGTGAAATCAGAGGATATACCAAAGACAGCATTCAGAACCAAATATGGGTCCTTTGAATGGGTGGTTCTCAACTTTGGTATGACAAATGCCCACAGTACTCTTGTGACCTTCATGAACAAAGTGTTCAAGGGGCACATTGAGAAAAGAGCCATAGTCTACCTAGATGATATAAACATCTATAGCCTCAACAAATATCAGCACTGGAAGGACGCTTGTATGGTACTTAACACCCTAAATGATAATCAACTAGTAGCCAAACCTTCCAAGTGTCAATTCTTCTCAGCTGAACTCCCATTCCTAGGGCACATCATCAGTAAAGATGGGACTAAGCCTGATCCAGAAAGGTAAGAGCCATAACAGATATGCCAGAACCACGTAACAAGAGTGAACTCCAAAAATTCTTGGGAATAGTCAGGTATGTCAGTAGGTTCATCCCAGATTGGGGAGCCCTAACTACCCCTGTCTGCAATCACTGGTTAAACAACAAAATCTTTGTCAAGCTGTTGGGAGAGCAGCGTTTCCAACAACTAAAAGAACGTATAGTCACTACCCCTATCCTCCAATACCCAAATTGTGAAGGAATATACAAGTTGGAAACCAATGCATCTGACTACACAATAGGAGGAGTGCTTGGAATCCAAACTTCATAAAAGGGCTTCCTCCCTGTGGCGTATGAATCAAGAAAGTAGTCTGAAGGTGAGCAAAGATATCCAATACATGATAAAGAAATGATAGCTATTGCTCACTTCTTAGTGAAGTGGCATTGCTATCTGTAAGGTGTACAGATATTCAAAGTGCTAACTAACCACAAGCCAATGGTATTCTTTAAAGCACAACAACACCTATCTAGACAGCAAGCTGAATGTATGAGCCTCATTAAAAGGTACCCAATGATTATTGAGTATAAACCAGGCAAGGAACTGCTTACTGCAGACACCCTATCAAGGCTTTACTGTAAGCGCCTAATCTGCGCTAGCAGAGAGGACCCCAATTGGCCTATGTCAATCATGGGGAATCTCCAAGAAGTTTTAACACCTGTTACATCAATGTACATCCAAGAGAAAGTCCTGAAGAACAAGCACCTGGTATATAAGTATACAGCACTCTCCATCACATATTACTGAGCAGCAATACAGTGCCTGTGTACTGTCAACACAAAATATTGACACAGGTCTTTGCCATCACAGAGATCTGGGCCACGCACATAGCAGGAACTTACAAAAGTATCTCAAGACAGGCTATTGATGGATCAACATGCTAGACAGCATCAAAGAGGTGCTTGAACAGTGCAAAGTATGTGAAAGGTATAGGGTTGGGACGGGCACCAAAATCTACACAATTGGTTTTGTGACCAAGCTTTGATTAACACAATTGTGTTTGTGATTTCTCAGTTGAGCATGATTTATTTTGTGACCTTCATGTCACATCACAATTCATGCAGATTGGTTTTGTGTCTTTAGGGAGCTGTACACAATTTCAACTGCCATATTTTTTGCCCTGCTCCAAAAGTCACAAAACAAATCTGTGTGAATTGTGATGTGACCAAGCACAATCTCATGTGGTTTTGTGTTGTATCCAATCATAAGTGTGAAAGTTATTTCTTTAAATTGAAGTATGCATTTAAAAATATTTTGATTGGTATTTTAATATAATTATCTAAAGCAAACTGTGGTATGATCAAATCTATCATTGTGAGGTAATGGCAGATAAAGCTTTAATAAATTCTTTTAAAAAATAAAGTCCCACAACTGAACTTGCTCTAATTTCACATCCTGTGCCTTGCACAAAATGACACCATCTGTTTCACCCTTGAGAACCATTCTAATTCTACATCCTGTGCCTTGCACAAAATGAAACCATATGTTTCATCCATGAAAACCACATTGCTTTTACATTTTATGATCTACACAATGGAGTGAGGCGCAAACTGTAAATACTCCAAAAGTTATGACACAAGATCACATGGATTGTTTTTTGAACCAATCCAAAACATCCAAAAAATGGTTTTGTGACACTGTATTTGCACAATTGCTGTTTCTGTCCCTTCCCTAGAAAGGTATACCTACTCCAAGACACTCTCCAAATAAGTGACATCAGTATTAAATTACCCAACCATTCAAGGTGTGGGCACCGGAAATTGTGGGTCCCATACCCAGTGATAACAACAGCTAAAGGTAAATTATCACAGCCATTGGCTATGCAAACAGGTGGCCAGTAGCCCAAGCCACAAACAAGCACAAAGGAAAGGATATGAGACAATTTATTGGCAAAGAGTCCATAGCCAAGTTTGGCAAGCCTGAACTCCTAATCACAGACAGAGGAACTGAACTTTATATTGATACCCACATCACCTTGCTAAAAAGAGAATCAAGCACACAGTTGCCAGCCCTTATCACCCAAAAATAAGAGGAGATAGTTGAAAGACTGAACAGTTCCCTTGTAGAGGCACTCATTAAATTTTCTGCCAACAACTCACAGCTCTGGGCTGACATGCTCCCAACAGTGCTAATGGTGTGTCAAACTCAAGGGAATTGAAATACAGTGAAAAGCCTGTATGAACTAGTCTATAGGCATAAACATGTCATTATCAGTACTGTAAATTCAGAACCTAAATGTAAAAGTGTGGGATTGTCAAACCCTTGGTCCAAATTTTAAATCACATTTGCGGGATGGCCCTTATTAATTAAATTGGATTCCTTGTATTTTTATTTGAATATTTAAAAATGTAGGGACTGATAGACACTTTGAAAATTCAAACCCAGCTGCATATTTCAAATGGATAAAATGAATTAACTGGAATCAGATTTGAAGTGTTCAAATCCACCAACTGTTTTCATTAAGTTAGCTATAGTTTTTGGAATTGTGGGATTGTCAAAACCAAGAACTGAATCTCATATTGTAAATGAATGTCACTAGTGAACACAAATAATAATTGCGGGAAATGAAATCCAAATTGAATGTACAGTAAACAAATAAGGCAAATCCATCTAAATTAAGAAGCTCCACCCTGGATAAAATCATAAGAAAAATTCAATCTTGATAACCAAGTTTAGACATGAAAACTGATTGAAGTGTAGCATCGTCTAAACCTGGAAATGATACAATATTATACACTCCAAATCACTAATACTGCAGCCACAAACCCATGTAACGCTATATGATCCATCCTCCCAATGACGCAGAAATTTTTCAAAAGCTTTTTAGCCCCTGGCGTAGCCAGAGCCAAACAAACACATAAAATATTTTGAGGAAGGAAGGAGGGGGAAAGATAAAAATAAGTTTGCTACAAAAAGTGTTAATCTATTGCTATTAAGGATACTTGATCACAGTAGATTTTAGAAAATGCTAATAATAAAATAGAATTATATATTACAATCTAATTTATCACATTGTCTTTTTCTTGATGTGTTGATAGTTCATTTGCTGTTGATAATGTACTTGAGTTTAATTGGATAGTTTCACCTCCAGTTGCCTTGGCAATAGGAAATCAAGTGGCCTCCCCAAGGCCAGCTGTGGTTGCAGGGGTAACTTGATTTCCAATACCAAAGGCAACTGGAGGTGAAACTATCAAATTAAATGTAAGCACATTATCAACAGTAAATGAACTATCAACACACCAAGGAAAAGGCAATGTGATAAAAATAGGTTGTAATATATAATTCTATTTTATTATTAGCATTTTCTAAAATCTACTGTAATCAAGCATCTAAATTTTAGCCGTCCTAAAATGGAATAGGGTGATTTTTGAGAATGCCAATGATTCCTAAAAGAATTAGCACAAATCCACTCTAGATTCTTTATCATCCTTTTTGAGACACCCATAAATTATATTTATTTCAAATTTACCCCAATAATGAGTTGAAATTTGGTTCTTGGATTTGATAATCCTGTAATTTCAGATTTTTTACTAATTTCATTTTGTCTATGGTTTGTTAGACTTACAAAAAATCTCAAATTGTACATTAGAATCTGGCGTTTCTGATTCAGGTTTTCTGCATTTGTTTGATGTGCTTTGTCTTTAGTTAGTGAAGTTATCTTCTCAAAGGATCCAAGATTTGCCAACTTAAATAGATAAAAAAAGTCAGACAAAATGGTTGCTTTTATTAAATTATTTTCACTCCGCTGAGTTGCTGGCAAATGTGATTTGAAAATTGGACCAAGGATTTGACAAGCCTGCATTTTTACGTCTAGGGTCAGAATTTACAGTACTCAG